>PVYE01001023.1:0-16463 GCA_002995055.1 Rhizopogon rudus | reverse complement strand
TTTTGATTTTTTTTGCTCGACCTACACCTATAATATAACTGCCCGCCAAATAGAAATCCGCTGGGTGAATGTTTACTTTGGACGTGACACGTGACGGATGTCACACCTCCGCCGTAAGCGTGTCATAACCTTTCGCGTCGAATTTTTCAACTTTGGTCTTCAACTTGTTCCACGTCCGCAACGTCTGCTATGCCTATCCTCGCTGACTTCCTTCTCACCGTCATCCCAACGGACTTCATACCCAAGCACCTTAAGTCTTATGTCCCGGGCGAGACGCCATTGTCGACATGGCCTGTCGTTGCCACCGCCCTTGCATCGTACCTCGCTATAATATTTGGCACTCGTGAAATTATGAAGGATAGACCTCCACAGCAGCTCAATACCCTCTTTCGCATACACAATGCCTTCCTCAGTGCTGGAAGCTTTATCCTTCTAGTATTGATGATGGAAGAAGTTGGATCGATATGGCTCACAAATACAACCTATGGCACAATGTGCGACGAGTCTTCGTGGACAGAGGTACGTTTGGATGCGTTTGTTCCTATCTTTGGGGTCTCATGCACCAATTAGAAATTGGAATTTTACTACATGATCAATTACTATTTCAAGTATATCGAACTTCTCGACACAGTATTTCTCGCCCTCAAGAAGAAGCCTCTCGGTATGCGCTACCGTATGGTCGTAGGCCTCACATGCTGACAGGCCATAACTTAGCTTTCCTTCATGTATTCCATCATTCTGCCACGGCTTTGTTATGTTTTGCACAACTTAATGGCAAAACGAGTGTGGTACGTTCACGATAAATATCTCTGCCGTCGCAAAAGCTTGACCTCCAACAGTCATGGGTTGTGATCTCTCTAAACCTGGCAGTTCACGTCATCATGTGTAAGATCCCTCTCAGCTGTAATGTTTATTCCGCTTATCGAATCACAAAGACTATTACTACTTTGCTACTGCTGGTGGTGCCAAAATATGGGTATGCGCGCGCCCCACATTTTCTGAGCGACGTCTCACTGACATTCCCGCACTTAGTGGAAGAAGTACCTTACGTCCATGCAGATCATTCAGTTCATCATAGACATCTTCATTGTCTACTTCGGCAGTACGTTTCTTAATATACAGCCAAATATCAATCTAATCCAGGCCGCAGCCTACCAACATTATGCTGCCACTCACTACCCTCACCTTCCCCATTGGTCGAATTGCGCCGGTACTGAAACTGCTGCTCTGATGGGATGTGGCCTTCTCACGAGCTACCTTGGCCTATTCATCAACTTTTACGTCCAAACGTACAAGAAACCCTCCAAAGGCAAAAAGTCCGCAGTGAACGGTATCGCCAACGGTCACGCGCATAATGAAAATAGGTGCGCAAACTTCCCTTGGCATATTGTACTCGATGTTGAGATGCCTCGTAGTCACAAAAGGGACTGAACGGGATACACCTCCGGAACCATACGGTAGACGGACCCTATGACCAGCGATTACCTATACTTATCAGCACCACGCGGAACACTAATATTTAGAATGCGTCAACCAGTTTACTCACGGTTCACCTGTCCAATCTTTTCACTAGCCTGTCGTTTTTGTGCCTATTTTGCTGTCCCACGTTCGCCTTTTGCATTCGTGGACAAGGATTATCTCTATTTCGTATTGTTCGTTCCGGGTTTTGGTTTGGTTGCTGGTACGCATGCTGTGCAGGTCTGCCCATGGAGCTGTGCGGTTTTGGAACGCAAGAGACATTTCACGAACAACCGTAGTATTATACCCCAACGAAATGCCACTATTCCTTCATCGATGTCACTCGTCTGTTGTGGTTTGGCCTGGGCTCTGCCGTAACTTAGCCCGGCTGCGGCTGCGGCCTTGAAGCGATCACATATATGTTAGCCAGCTTGAAGCTCACTTGCCTGAAGCCTTAAAGCCTTATACATAATACTTGCAGAGTTGTCTGATGGGCGTGCCAAAGACTAAAATCAACTAGGATGATTTCCTGAGAACTATTGATACACACGAATATCTTGTTTCAGTTTTCCTATCTTCATCGCCATATACAAGCTCAGCGAAATCAACTTGCCCCTTGTATGATTCAAGATCAGCGACCAGCACTGTCACTTACAAGTAAACTCTGTCTTCTTGCATCACCCGATGTCTGCAACATCGCACCCAAAGCAGCCTACTGCGACCTCCAGCGTCCCTCGTGAGTTCTTGGTATCCGTAGAACTCTATGTTCCCACTATGTCGAGTTTCGGGCTTCGGAAGGTCAGTCTTGTGTGCGTGTCTCACCTGGTGCGTCTAACTGCTCACAGCCAGTAGTCCCTCGTCGTAAAACCGACACTGGAAAGGTAGAGGAAACTCCCAAATTACTCAAAGGTGAGGATACATATGCTCTGTGACATAACTATTCATGTCTCTCCAGAGAAATCTAGTTGGATATCGTTGACTCGAAATGCCCCAGGTGTTGGGCAATGGCGGCCTGCAACATGTAGGCTAATGGACGAGGATGGGAGTTGTTTGCTTCATATCTACGTTGAAGTGGGTCTCGCAAGGATGGACGTCTTTACAATCTTCTGAATGACCCCCACAGGAGACTATTCTCTACCAGACCGTCTATATACACATGCTCAATCACACCGACATTCGACACGCCGACACCTCCTTGTTTCTACGCAAGAACTGTATAGGGCTTGCATCAGCTGGGCAAGTCTATCCTTAACATATTTACCGCACTGCTGATTAGATTGCTACCAGAGGGCAACGGTGGGGCTCCTCAGTGAACACAGAGCCTATTTACCTCCAATTTGAAGACTCCGATGCGTGTAATACCTGGCTGGTATTGTTACGATCATACTCTAAACCGGAGATATATGGCCAAACCTTCATCTCTCGGGATGGTGGGCTCTATCGCATGTGGCGGCAGGTAGAGCTATCCATTTTGCAAGGACGCAACCTAGGCAATCACTTCAAAGTCCATCTAGATGTAAATACTAGCTCCACTACAGCCAGCGAGGCCGACCAGCGAGAGTCTGACCCCGTCGATTTGGACGCGTTCTGCGAAATCCATCTCAACGACAACATATGCGCTCGCACGACAGTCAAGAAGGGGATCGGCTCTCCTGACTGGCATGAAAATTTCTTATTTTCGGACTTGCCCCCCTTTGAGACCCTTGAGGTTGCGGTATGGAGAGAGAAGAGGCTTTCGAAACCCGTGTTACTTGGTTCAGTCCGCATTGCACTGACAAACTTCCGGCGGAGCGAAGCGGTGGAAGGATGGTTTCCGGTCATACAAGCCGGCGGAGTCAGCAACAGTACCCAAGTCGGGGAGATACGAATGAAATTGACAGTGAATGAGTGAGTGTTTAGTACGCCTCCAGACTAGCACTGACTGAAAATTGTTCAGGGAGATAATACTACCTCATTCTAGTTACTCTGGCCTTCTGTCCGTAAGTCATCCCAAAAAACTTCACCTGTTGACATGTAATCATATTTCGTTGGCAGGTACTCCATGATAGGAATGTCTTAGAGTGGATGAGCGACTTCGAGCGCAGGCTACAACTGCGAACTATTTCTTCTCAGTTGATGAGCATTGCAATTGCCAAGAATGTTCTTGTGGAACATGTGAAGGAGTATGCCGATCGTGAAGTTGACGGTACACCTAGTTGTCAGTGATCTATCTGCCCTGTGGCAAGTCTCCCTGATCATCTTTGCAGCTCACAATACCATTTTTCGAGGGAATAATACTTTCACGAAAACGATGGAACTCGCAATGGCATTTTATGGCAAAGCCTTTCTTGAATCCAGCATAGGAAGCATCATTAGGCGAATTTGCTCCGAAAAAATCGCTATCGAGGTCGATCCTGTGAGGAGCGGCAAAGGTGCAAAAGAGGTCGAACGTGGTGTGGATCAACTAATACATTGGAGCCAAGAGGTCTGGAATCAGATCTATGCTGTAAGGGGTCAGTGTCCACAGTAAGTACCTCATTTTCTTATCTGACTCTGTCTGAATCGAGTACAGCGAGTTGCGACGTCTGTTCGAACATGTACGACAGCTTGTTGAGAAACGCTATCACACGAGAGATTCTCAAGAAGCCTACAACCGGGAACTCCCCTGGCAAAGCGTTTCCGCCTTTTGCTTTCTAAGGTTTATTGTGCCTGGCATCTTACACCCTCATCTATTTGGACTATATCCAGGTATTTAATGTACATTGTGTCCTGCTTAAATCTGATCCACTCTAGGTCTCCCTGGTGTTCACATTCAACGAAGCCTTACACTCATAGCAAAGGTCATACAAAGCCTTGCGAACCTTAATCCTGTGAGATACATCGCTTTCTAACTCGTTCCATCGCTCATCACCTCCCGAGTAGAATGTACAGAAGGAGGAGTTCATGCGTGGGATGAAGGACTTCCTCAAGCAGAATCTGCCTGCAATGGTAGATTACATACTGATCGTATCGACCCCTGTCCCAGATCCATTTAGTCCATACTCTGGTCACCCAGCTCACAGCCTCCAACGGCATAATGTTGTCAGTTCATTGCATGAGAGAGGTGCTACAATGCCTGTCCTGGAAAGAGAGTCGATTCCACTGCTACCTCATGTGCTCGACATTCCGAGGCATCTAGCTTGCATCTCTTCCTCGGTTATTCGAAGTGCACGATCCGCTGACTCGAAGGGCAGATCATCTCAAGGGGACGATCAGCATTTGTCGGATCTTTGTGCCCAATGCTTTGCCCTGGAGGAACAGAGTCTTACTCGTGTCAGCCAATTAGCTGGTGTGGAATCACCTCACACTGCCCTTAAGTGGGATATACCTCGAATGCAATCGATCGCGCCTTCTGCCGCCCTGCCCTCTCCTGTCTCGCCCTCGAAAGGCAGTGAGCCTCACAAGGTGTCAAGACCGTACACCGCATCGTCATCGTCTGATTTATCTGAAACGACCCATCCAAATGCGCCATCCGAAAATTCGCTACCTTCAAATACCATTCCCCATGACCTGTCCAGCCTCCGCCGAGGCTCTGTTCCTGATATTTCGCCGAGCCCAAAGGTTCTGTCATCTCCTGAAGATCGAACTCCGCGTCCGCGTTTCTTGCGTCCTAAATCAATATCCGCCGACTCCTTATCGACGTTTGTATCCCGGGCTGGTGCTGAGGTCTCGCGATCTCTACGTAGTCCACCGGATTTTCAAGATGAAGCCGACAGGAAGAGGAAGAGCGTCCTGCATGGGATACTTACAAAGCGATAGCAGCGACTTTCGTATTTATTGTTATTCTTACAACCTTATTACATATATTGCGTACTGTATTAAGAAATGTATACAATCCAAATGGAATCTCGGGAAGAAGCGTGAAATTGAGCAATGCAAGCGTCCATCAATGCGCATCTAAGTCAAGGATCCAACCTTAACACTCTTTCAATCAGCCTAAGCACTTCAGCGGCTACATCATCGGAAGTGCTGCGGACTGTGAGGCGGCACAACTGGATGCAGTTCATTGTGTCAGTTTACAAGTCTTTGTGAGGAGATCGAAATGTCTTACCTTTGCCTCGCGATTAGGTTCCAAGCGAAGCAGGCAACCGACTTTGCCATCTACCGACGTATGCAACACTCCAGCTCCTACTAAGTTGCTCGGGTTAGGATCAACGTCTTCTAAAACCTCCAGATGGTTTCCTGAGACCACCTGACGGTGTCGCGCTAGGTCAAGCTGACCAGCACTATCAAGCGCAATAGGGAAAACGGCCTGTGCCTCGCGCGGCGGACCGCCGATGACCTTCCAGCGCTCGAAGAAGTCAGCTTGCCCCAGCTTGACACCCTCGATGAACTTCGTAACGCTGATCGGCAGTCGAATCGATATAGACTGGTGCGCACCAGCTAAAAAGGACACAGTAAGGATGGGGAAAGAGCTAAAGGCCTTTTTACATTCGATGTGCAGAAGTTGTTGGCTTTGTGTGCGAGCAGCGATCATATTTGGTGGTATTTTGGCAAATGTAGCCGACAAGGCTTCCGAGTCATTGACGTGGACAGTGGAAGTAAACGATGTCAACGGTGCTGAGATTTTATTTCCAAAGTAGATGGCTAGCTGGCCGATATGCCCCTGGTATCTTGATTTGATACCAATTTGGATCTGTACATCCTCATAGAGGACACCTTCCGTGCCATAGGTGAGCTTGTTAAACCACCTATCCACACTGGGTCCGACAGCGAGGGGCGGGGCGACTACTGAAGAATCCATCCGAGACGAGTCAGGCTGATCACCTGAGCCAGATAAATCCAATCCTGCCAAGGAATTCACAACGTCTTGTGCATCTGCAGTACCTGCGGCAGTCCCATTGGCAGATAGCCCTGGTCCTAGTGTCGGTTTTCGTGTAATTGCTTGCCGCTCCAGATTCATTTCTTTTCCTCCATGGACCCAAGTTCGCTTATCCTCTGTGTCTCCGAGTTTACGGTTGAGTCTACCAATCAGAGCGCTGACGCGAGGGGGAAATGGTGGCATCTCTTCGCAAACATTCTGCAACACTTCATCGTCATCGGACCTAGATGCGAGCGCGTAGAATTCGCAGGCACGCTGCTGAAGCTCTGCGTCTAGAACATGCCGATAACGTTCGAAGATGTTGATGAGCTGAGGTTTAATTTCGGGAAAGACGTTGACCCATTTGATGTACGTCGATAGGAGAAGGGAGCGAGTGGAAGCGACACAAAACTGAGACTTGGAGTGAAGAACCTGGAATTGTTCAAGAGGACTATACCCAGCATCATTCGCAATGAGATGCCCATATTCTCCCAGGATGTATCCTGCGGGACGGTCACCAAACCGAATACGAACACGAGTTTGTCTTACCTCCAACTTTGACAAGACTTTCATGTGTGGATGGGGACTTGAGGTGCTCGAATACGACTTTCGCGGCATATTCCTGCAGGTCCTCCGTATTTGTAACTATCTGCACGACACGGTACCAGACTTCATCCCCGACATGATCACCGGCAGCGCTGATGAGCTGCAAGATCGTGTCGACATACCACTTGTACGAGTTCGCGTACTTCTCTGTCAATATAGCAATTTTGAGTACCATCTCCTCCCGCAGTGCATAATCTGCAACTTTGAGATAGCGTAGTAATTCCCCAACAATCAGCTCTGAATTGTCCGTATCGCACATGCTGTACAGCAAGTCAAGGGCACGCCTTCGGACGGAGATATCCTTATCGCGAAGAGACAAGATAATGGTGCCTTGGTGCTTCTTGAGAGGTTCCAAAGAGTCCGCACGGGCAGCAAGATGAGCCATGGTGTCCAGACCAAGATACCGTACGTTTGTTTCCTTTGAGGATATGAACCGAGCCAACAGAACAGCAGAGGTTCCTACAAGTGGCGAACTTGCGTCTAGATGGATTGCAAGGCTAATCGCTTCGAAGAGCACGGCGTGTTGCGCATTGTTATGTTGAACATTCCTTGAGGGTTCTGCACTGTTGTTCATGATCGTTTGCAGCACTTCATGAAGTACAGATCGCAGAGTCGCATCCTCTAAGAGTAGCGTGTCACTGACGTCGTGGGTCGGTTAAACATACACATACCAGAGGGAGGATAGTACTGCAACAGTCGGAGTAGTTTGACTTGTAGCCATGGCGAAGGAACTTTATAGTATGCGTATGTAGGAGAATACTCGTGTTCAATGACTAACTGGGCTTGATCAGCCATAAAACATTACAGCTTTAATGCCAGACACTTACTCGGTGTAGGCGATCCACAGCTTTAGTGTAGCAAACAGCATAGGCATCGAGATGGTCCTGTGCTAGAGCCATGACCAAGCTGGTAACACATATTACGACACCCTATGAAGTATTTCAACGCATAGAACCCCGGCGTAAATGAGAACGTACTAGATCTTGATCATCCATGATGGATACTAGACGCAATGCCCATTCAGCGGCTGGTATGACAGTGGGGTGTTTGCGATAGAGTCGTAGTAGTGTCAGGGCAGCTTTCTTCTTTACAAAAGTTGGCGAGATTCTTGGGGCAATACTATTAAAGGCTTGAATCGTGGACGATAAACGGGGTTGCTCACGGAGATATCAGAAGCCTATGCACATCTTCTGATAATGCTTCTGCCATCTCGCTACTGCCCACGTTTGCTATGGCATGCAAAGCAAGGCAGTTGCTGACCTCGTTATTCTCATCCAAGTCCTTCCGAATAGAGTTTACAACTAGTCGAAGGAAATCCGAGTTCTCGTGCATCAGCAGGGTAACAGCAAGGTAACCCTAATACATGCACTGTCAATAATACACACAGTAGACTGGTTCATTAATCTCACAATCTGCTTCTCACTGTACTTGGAACTCGATATGAGGTTGACAGCTTCCATGTGGCCCACATCGACTTTGTACCCTAGGATATATGTGAAGATGATCTTCGCGACATATCTGTACCATTGTTGAAGATGTACACGACTCTGACGGTGATGCACTCACTTTTTCTTCTGATATCCATCCAAATTTCCATCTGCAGCATAAAATGAGTGCCAGGCTAAGGGATTAACTAAGACGCATTCGACCTTTGAATTTCTTTCGGATATTCGCCATCTCCTTGTTGATACGCTTTTCCTCCAGTTCACGCACCCTCGCACCGCGGATGTCCGCGATGAACTACGGAGAACATCAGTAACGTTTGACGTGATTTCAGAGGGACGCACCTGGGTCAGGCCTCGCATGTTGGCAGCCATCTTTGGCAAAAGCTCTAGAGAGCCAACGGGACAATGATAAGCAGGTGTCTTTCAATAAAGCAACAAAAAAATGAGAAATGAGATGCGCGTCCGCCCACTTCAAGTTGATGCCTGTGGTCCAAGCTGGCATGCGAGGCATAATGCATGGGAAACGCCTTATAGGATTTTATTACGTTATCCTATCCTCTTGAATACACCGACATTCAGCGTTTCAAATTATGCAATGCGAGGATACATTAGTGACATATAGTGTACAGGAAATGCTTAAATGAGGAGGGATGAATCTAGAGCTGTAAGTAGGATGATGAAATCAAGGACACGATCAATATGGTCTAAAATCTGCGTGACCCGGATAAACGACTAGGTGTACTGGGCCTTGAGTTATACGCTGACCCAACACCGAAAGGAGTGGAGTATCCCGACCTGGGTTCAAAGGGAAGTCGCGCAGAGGAGAATGCGGGAGAAGCCATGGGAGTCGCGCTGCGAGAGCTGGACCGGGATTGATACGCAATGCGCTCGTCGCTGTAGCGGTTGAGGATCCGCACTATATCTGTTGTCATGAGATCTAGCTCTTTGATCTCTGTGGAAGAAAGGGTAAAGTCTTTTTTGAGTGTGTCTTCATCTTCACACTCGGCCTCGCTCTCCTCACGACCCGAAATTTGAGGAGTCAGTGAAGTGTTGCTCTTGCGTCGAGCCATCACAATGCCTTCAAAAACTCGAAGCATGCAAGACTCCATGAGGGTCTTCAAACGTTGGACGTCATCCAAAACATCGACATTCCCAACAATTGGCAGCCAGCCATCGCACTCCAGTCCCCGTTCAGTAACTTGGATCTCGTAAGCGCCGAAGAGCATATAGGTCATGGGGTCCAGGCGGGTCGTAGTAATCAGATATGTTTGAGGACTGGAACCGACCACCGACAAATTCTGTCGTTTTTCAGCAAAAGCGTAAAGCTGCTTTTCCATAGCCTGGTCATTCCCGACGACGTGCTTGCGATGATTCACGCTGCCTGGGTGAATGAAGGTTGCCTGCATATAATTAGGATATGGAGTGAGAGACAATGTCCCGTATTGAGCTCACCTTGTCCAACTGCGTACGATATGTCATCTCACCGGTCCTAACAGCATACTTTGGCTGAGAAGCTATTGCTATCAAAGCAGCTAGGAGAGGAAGAGATTTTCCATTAACGTTCAGGTCAGGGGGAACAGTCAACTCCCGACTTCGAGAGTTAGTTGGTGCGACATTCCCACCCGCGGAAACATTGATGACTCCCGCTTGGTAAAGAGACTGCAGCAAGTGCCCCCGGATTTTGGTAATCAAGAGTAACGTTGGCTTCGAGAGGAAGTTATCGCCACAGAAGCGATTGGCAGACATATACTCTCCCCGACTCTGCATCTCGTACCATGCGTTATAAGCGTTCAATATAGTAAGCGCGTCCGACCTGAACCCACTAGGTGACCATCTGTTCTTCGCAGCGGCTGCCTGAGCTTTGAGATGCATTGGGGAGACAAACGGATCCCGATTGGTCAGGATGGCAGCGAGGGTCAGAGCCTGATCGAGACACCGGAAGAAGCTTCCGTAAAGAACAAGCCTTCCCATCTGAACCTCGACAGGTAGTTGTAGTAGGACTCTTCCCAGTGACGTGAGGTTCTTGCCTTGATCCAACGCACCTACCATCTGTAGGCTCTTCATGGCGGCAGCGACACGGTCAGGCTCAGGGGGTTCGATAGCGGCAGCGAGAACTTCTTCGACTTCCATCCCAGGGAAACTGAGAGCCTTAACGTGCATGACCACGTTGCTTAGATCGACGCGTTTCATTTCCACGGTCGGATGAGGATGGAGGTTGGCGGCGCGGGCCTTGCTGAGAATGCCGAAATACTCTCCAGATCGGTGTCTACCCGCCCGCCCTGCTCGTTGGTTTAAGTTTGAAGAACCCACCCAAGCAGAGACAAGAGACGACATGTGGCGGTCGGGATCGTATCGCTGCTCCTTGATCTTCGCAGCGTCAACAACGTAAACAACGTCAGGGATCGTGATGGAGGTCTCGGCAATATTAGTGGCCAAAATAATTCTACGAACACCCTCTGGAGGGGGCTCAAAGATGACTTGCTGTTCGGCCAGAGGGATGGTAGAATGGAGAACGTGGATGTTGTATTTCGAGGGATCGTTGAAGTTGATATCCATACTTCCACCGAGGAGGATCTTCTGAACCGCAGATATCTCGTCCCATCCAGGCAGGAAAACCAGAACATGTCCTGAGTCAGACCGTTGCAAAACATATGAAATGCTAGCTGCGACCAGTGGACTTGGCAAATCTAGGTCTTCATCTGCACCGCTCAGTACGCGGGAGTCCCCTGGCAAAGTTACTGCCATTGAACGCTCATAAGATTGCACATAAGTTGCCTCGCGAGCGATATATTTAGAGACCAAATCATCTTGGAACACCCAATTGAGGGCGCGATGATTTTTCAAGGCGGGGATGAAATCCTCCATAAAGTGTTTCGAGACAGGGAACGTGCGGCCTGGGATCTCAATTACTTTTGCCGGTGCGCCTCGCTCGTCAGGGAAGTATTCTTGGAACAGTCTGGGATCAATAGTGGCACTCATGAGGATTACCTTGAGTGGAATATTCCGAGCCTTGCGATCCTCCATGAGACGTTTGAGAACAACGAGAAGAAGATCGGTATCAACATCCCGCTCGTGGACTTCATCGACAACGATGTGCGTCACCTCGTCCATCTTGGCAGCCGAGAGTCCGCCCTCAGCCATTGCAGACTGGAGTTTCTTGAGCAAGACTCCCGTAGTGCAGAAAGTGACTGAGCCATGCTCTTCTGGCGGTTTTGATTCGAAACGGACGCTGTAGCCAATCGACCCTGCGCCAACAACTTCCCCTCTCTCCTTGGCCACACGGTCAGCCACACTCAGTGCAGCCAGCCGACGGGGTTGAGTGCATATTAAGTTGCATCGCGCACCATCACCCATGTCAATATAATCGTCCAAGATGAGCTGTGGTATCTGCGTGGTTTTGCCTGAACCCGTAGCAGCCATGCAAATTGTGACGTCGTTCTCCCGGATGTGCGACACAAGCTCCTCTGATCGGGTGTAGATGGGCAACGCTGCTCTTGTGTTCCGCATCTTTTCCATCGCTGGATCTGTAAGGTATGCTTTCCTCCGCTCCTTGAGTTGTTCCGACCTTCGGGTCAAAAAGTCTCGAGGAAACCTGCGGGCATATGATGGTCGTGGGGCAGGAGTAGGGACAATTTGAGATCTCGGAGCATCCGAGCCCATCAAGCCAGACCCAATGATAGGTCTGTTCCGGTATAAAGTGCTCTTTTTGACATCACGGCATAGCTCGTGTATCTCATCCTCGAGTTTCGGGCTAATCTGGAAGTAAACCTTTGGGGCAAGACCAAGGTCCTTCCCAGTTTTGGACGCCTCCACAAACGTGTTCCATAAATCGGAATCACATTGGTGCAGGTACTGCACGACGTCCAAGTAGCACTGTACTTGAGCCGTTTTCTTCGTTGCGCCAGAGCCCATACCGATCTTTCTGTCACCCACAGTCATAACAGCTTCCCAAGCCGACTTCCCGCGCCACTGACGTTGTTCTTCCAGTTCAATGTCCGGCTTTCCGAATCCGTATCTGCGACAATAGTAGTCCATGAAATTTCGCGCACGCTCGTAGTTAACGACTGAGCCGTCGCCCAGCTCGATGACTTGTGGAGTAGCAGAACTCGAGGAAGTTGTTGGCTTAGGTGTGTCGAGCTAAAGGTGGCTATTAGAATAGTCGAATGGTTCGAAATTTGCGACACGTACAAGACCTGTGTCATGAAGCTGATAGAGAGCTGAGAGCGCTGCAAGCCTCTCTGCGTCTCTCCTGACTCTGTGATCACCAATACCAATCACCGGAGGTGTCGTGTCGAGGGAAACGGTCACCCTGCATAACAGTATAAGCACAAGTTAAGTAACAAGAAATGTTGCAAACCTAGATACCCTCTCAGATGTACCAGACACAATACCCTCCACTGCTTCATAAGTCGGTTGCTTATCCAGGTGATGAGTGGCAAAATTGGCAACTGGAGACTTTGGGTTGTCCACGAGTCCAGGTTTTATATCTGGGCGTTGACCAAGGGATTTCCTGTGCTCGTGCTCGATGAACGCAGCGTCACGAAGAGGGCCATCAAAAACCGGACATGCTGATTTTGAAGGTTGTCCTTTACCCTTGCCCTTTCCCCTTCCCTTTCCACGCTTCGGCGCATCTTTCTGAGACGCAGAACCAGATATACGCGACGCAAGTGAACCACGGCTTTTAGATGAAGAGGGCATCTCGAACGCAGGTGATATATTAGGGACGCGTTGCGTCCCCCTTGAGGACGCGGACATTGCAGGGGTCACTGAAGAATAATCACCTGATAGCTTGGGAGCTTTGGCTGGCCGTCGCTCTAAAGACTGAGGAGGGCTAGGTGACCGGGGATGATTGACATCTGCTGCGTGGTGTCTCGGCACGCTTGCTGTCGCTTGATTGGCATAAGGTCGTTTCAGAGGAGAAGCTGCAACAGGAGAATGCTTGAACGGATCTAATGGCATGAGGCTACGCCTATATCCAAGAGCAAAGGCAAGGCGCATAAGGATCGGAGAATATAGAGGACTGTATTAATGAAAAGCATTCAGAGCACTACTCGTTGTATCAAACGCAATATGATCACTCACATCCTCTTCTCTAGACTTCCCTCTACTTTTTATTTACCGCACGGTTCAAGATGACGGCGACCTTGACGGTGATGGCAAAACTGGACCCCAAGTTGACCCCAACCCAAGTTTGTATGTAAGTACTAAAAACACTCGGCACTTGCCGGATCTCGAGCCGACTCTATACGATAGCCTTCAAAGTTATCTACCAACAGTAAGTAGATCGACTTCGACCTGGAATATTTTGAACTTTGAACCAGACTCAAAGTCTATATGCTGAGTAAAATGTTATTCAGAAACACGGCGTATCTATTTAGAGGTTATCTAATTGTTGCTTGATAGCATCTGCTATTCCGTGCAGATATTTCAGTCGTACTGCTGCTGCTTTAGCGTCCTCCCAGTTCTTTTCGGCTACAGATCTTTCGATTACGCTGTGAACTTCACATATTTTGTCTGTGACAAAAAAAACAGTTATTAACCTGCGCAAAGTTCGTGAAATAAGACGCTCACTGTTATTATCTTCTTCTAATGCGCGGATTCGCTCGACATCCCCAGTTTCTATTTCCTCTCGGACCTCCATGATCTCGCTAATGAATTCCAGATCCTCTAGCTGATCCGCTTCTTCAGTATTGAAACCGTTACGTTGCAAAATGTATTCTATACGGTGCAAGGGTGACGACAGCGCTTTATATGCAGCGTTTACCGCGTTGGATACGTGAAGTGCGACATCTCGTTGGGACTGCTGAATTAACCTCTGTCAACACTACAAGCGGTAAGATGACTTACTTCATCCTTAGTTGCCCATGCGTCCGGGTGTGATATTCTCTGTGCTCCGAGAAAGCGGCGTTTGAGGATGGCACCATCCACCACAAATGGGTTGGGCTCATAAGGAAGACCCATTATATCATGGTATGATATTGAGTCGTGAATCCTTGCAATGTAATTGCAGCTTGGACAGACAGGCAGCGCAGTTGGAAGAACAACCCCACATGATGGACATGTCTTAGTTAGTGACGTGACAATGGAGTGCCTTGAACCAGCTTGGTCTGAGAATGTTCTTGCATGACATCTGCTCGACGTCAAGCTTGGTTGGTGAGTTACTCGAAGAATAGTAAAATCTCTGGAGACTCGGAGGAGGAAAGGACGGAACATTCGGATGAGGTCACTCCATGAAGGAATTTCCTTTTTCACACTTGGACTTTATGCATAGTACATTCGTCACATGGAGCGCAACCGCGTAGCACGCGAACTGTAGCACTCAGCAAATCAGCATACCTTCAGACTAGACTATTTTGCTTCAGAATGTTGGGCAATACCGCCAGTGGTGAGCCTCAGACCGAGAACTCACACTCACTGGCTAGTCCTGGTCCTCCTCTGGCAATGATGAAGAGGGATGATCCCGCGGCCGTCGAACCAGCACGTCGTCGACTGGCTCCAAAGTCTCGCTTCCGTATATTTTCTTCCCTTCCAAACCTCTCCTCATGCTACAAGTTTAAGCGACCCAAACGACAACCAGCGGATTCAGAATTCGAAGCACATAGCTTAAACCAGTCCGTAGGTCAACTACCACCCCTGGAACAGACCAATGATAATACCACCATCATTACTTTGGACAACACAAGTATCTCCAATATTTCTGACAATAAGGATGAATATCGTTGGGCTGTTGTGTATGAGAATCAAAGAGGGTAGATCTACCATTACCCTCCCATGTGTGGCTGACCTCACGCGTCCTTCCTAGCCTGACCGTGTTTTCGTCCCCGTACTATTCACAACTATCGCTCCTTCCCATCGATCCTCCACAATTCACCGTTCCGTCGAAGTCTCCGAAACAATACCGGCAACCTAACATATTACTCTGCAATTATCCTCTCCCAGATGGCACATGGCACTGGGTCTCCAAGTCATGGATGATCGACATGCGCACATGTTCAGGAGAAGTTCAGCATGACGGTTTTGAATACAACTGGTTTTTCCGGGAGAAACACTGGCATGCAGAGATTGGCAAATTGAGTGCTGGTGCCTGGGTGCGGAGAAGACGATGGGTTAGACTTATGATGCGGCCGGCGCAGCACAGGGTGGAGCACTCGGAGGGAAGTTCAAGCCCATCCACCAGCAAGAGCATCCTGTCTGGCCGACCTCTAAACGCGAGTTTTATCTCTCTCGTTCACCCTCAATCAGAGATCGCGCTTGACGAGATTGCTGAAGAGGCTGACATAGAATGGGAAGGAAGTGAACAAGACTGGGTGCGTTGTCATCGCTTAATGCGAAGGCTTGGTCGAGACGGTCGTAAACTTGAGCTTTGGCGGATTTGGCTTTGTCCATACCTCTCCAACTCCAACCTGGTAGGAAAAGGGAAGCGTCCTGATAATTCATCACCCGCGAGCCTAGGACATCATGGCTCAAATCCACCACCTCTGGAACACCTTGGAACACTTCTCCAGAACCACGTATGTAGTTCCATTGACAAATGTATCATCATTTGATTTTGCCTTCGTAGGGGGATGCAATACTCCGATCATTCGTGTTCCCAGATTCACGAGCGCAGCTCATCAATCTTATCAAACAGGCTGGTTTGGCTCGTGAATTAGCACGGAGCCTCGGGGGTGGCTTCTCTTCTACTGAGGTCGACTTCTGGAGCTATTCGAAGGATTTAGAAGAGATGATCAAGCAGGGTGGGGTCGGGGAGATGACTTGAAGGAAGAGCTCTGACGAAAGTCAAGTTGCAAAAGACACATCAGTATATATACAAGTAAATTATATGATGCTAATAGGGCGGAGTAAGTACATATTACAGTAGTGATTCTTCGTATACTATGTTTGCACAGTCCTTTTCGTTGTCTGCTTGGTCGAGATCTGTACTCAACGGCTGCGCGAAATGGTAGTAACGGCCACCTACTCGGACTCTAGTTACCATTCTAAAGTTAACTTGGTGGACATAATTGCTACCGAGCCGCCAGCGTTCCGTGCTTTATTCATAGACTGGGTGACTTCCCGTAGGATTTGGAGTTACAGATTTTGATCTAAACCTTACAGCCGTTTGCGTAACTAATGGCACTGGCATGTTGTGGGAA
>PVYE01001005.1:20747-32790 GCA_002995055.1 Rhizopogon rudus | reverse complement strand
TGAGAAATAATCTGAGAAATAACCTGTGCTGTCCAGGCCCTTAGAGACTTCTAAATTTAAGAACTGTTATTTGTTCATGTTGACTGTCATGACACTGACATAAAGATTTTGTGGTTCCGACGTTATGCATTATGAGATAGCGTACTGCACGACCAACCCTCGAATCGATAACAGAGTTGAGTCGTGAAATGTTTCTTTGTCACTTTCTAATGCGCAGCAGCGTGACCGTTTGTATGTGCATGAATGAAACAAGTGCGTGCACACACATGACGAACGTTGTGATTGAGATGAAGGCGTAATTTCGAGTCTTCGGCACACATATCAGTACTTACAACGATGACTTTCACGATGCCATTGACAAATACTGATTGTACGTAGCGAAGTCCAGTCCCGGATTACAATATATGCATTGTGCATGGCCCAGAGCCATTGCGGAACCTTCGACTGCCATCAGTTGGCTGCAGCATCCAGACGATCGCATACGATGATTACAATATCGAATGGACCCTACCGCGTATTGTGCCATGCGCCTGATGAAGTCTGCGCGACGCTCCTCATTCTGCTCTCTAGCAATCTTCTTCAGCCATTTGCAAGAAATGCCTGCTCGGGCAAGCTCGCGGTAAATGGTAGAGAAGCGAACAGCGACCAGTTGGTTATCATTGAGCAGGTCGAGCATCTCATCAAGAAACCAGTCTGGTTGATGGTAGACAAGATGGAGGAGATAGTGAAGGTCTTCGAAATGTAAAATACGAGGTCAACCACGAATCCCATAGGTGTGCTGCACAATATCGCCACTCTCCTTCCATAGTTTGAGGATTCGCCAAAAAGTCCTCCTGGAAAAGCCAATGCAGTCGAGAATTTGTCAAGCGATAGATGTTCATGCTCATAGAGGTTAACAGCTGCTAGCTTTACATCTGGGCTGATTTTGCGGAATGGCATGTCGGTAGTAGTGAATGGTAGTACGCCTTGCACGACAGTATGTACTTGCCAAGGATGACAGCGATGAACGTTGCAGAGTCCAGAGTCCAGACACCCGCCAGGCTGGGCTGGTTCAATCGTTGCTACACATAAAGATTCCTTTTCGGCAAGTATATTTTATTTTTACGAACTTCTTTCCTCGCGTGTACTGCCATCCTTTTTGCAAGTAGCTGTAATTTAATTTAATTTAATTTTGCGAACCGCCACAAGTGCCAGACGGTCTATTGTACTACAACTTGTTCACAGCTTGCCACATCCAAGGACGATGGACATGAGGCTGTAGGCCCGGCCGTCTCAATCCTGCCACTTCGTGTAGTCGGTACCGCTTGTGCAGCTTTGGCCTCACGATAAGAGTTTTACTGGAAAGAGAAAACGCAATCGTAAACACCGCCCTGACTTTTCATTCAAGCGCCCGTGGGCTGTTCCCGACCCTCCTGTGCGTGTTCCTATAAACAACTCGTTTGTGACTGCTGAGCAGAGTCTAATATCACCTCACACACTGACATGTATTTACTCCCCAGAAGTCTCGTCCACTCAACAATGCGCAATGCACCTCTTTCAAATTCCAACTTCACTCTCGATGCCTCTGGAGTAGCAGGGTTTTTTGGTGGTGATGAAGCTGTTTCTGCGATGGCAACTGTACACATGTACCAAGGAAGGAAATGGTTGGGATGGTACAATTCTCCAGGATCGTACCTTGTCGGAAAAAGATACGGCCAACTCGCCAACTCTCGTTTCTGGGATGGTCTGTTTCCTGGTGTCAACACCGACCCTGCCACCTTATTTGGGCTTGATGGGCGCAAGGGCCCAAAGTTCAAGGGTGTCGAGTCTGGGTCGAATTTCCCAGAAACAAGTCACCTCGCTGCTCTGATGGCAAGCGAATGCCAGGCGGAGAGGGGCATTGAAGTTCCGGGGAGAAAAACTCAGCCAGTCGGAGTGACAATTGTCCACCTCCACCACGTTCCCGATGCATCGTCGAAACCAAAGCAGCTTAAGAAGTACACTAGCGCACTTGCTTTCATTCCGATCTCAGTGTCCATCGGCACATGCATCATGTGCGCATTCTTCGGAGACTGGTACTCTTTCAGCATGATCTTGCTCGGAATTCTTGCAAGCGGGATATCATGTTTTGTAATCGGCTCCGGAAAATTCACATTCTACCATCCCATACCCGCCTCGGGATCGCCGCGAGGTGATGGATTACTCCTCGCCGATGGCAATGTCATCGTCTTACTTGGCGAAGAAGGCGCTGTCAATTCCATTACCCGCGGGAAATTCTCTCTGAACTTTGGCACGGAGCCAGAGTACAGAAATATTGGGATCTGTTCCTTGCTCCTCACGACACAATTTGTCGCACAGCTGCTGCTTATACCGCAGGCAGCGCTCTTTGGACAGATTATGTTCGTAACCTCGCTTGCCGTCTCTTGGGCATACAACTCCTGGTTGTCATCGCTGGACAAGGAAGAGATCCAGAGAAGGCTGTTGTTGGATGTGGTCCTTGATCGGCCGTCAATGGCGAAATATATGTTGGGCACGCGCACCACCATGGCAGTCTTCGTTCTGCTGGCCTTGAATCCATCGGATCCAGGAAAGGTTCTGGACGATATTCTCCCAAACGATACCAAAGTGTGGATGAAGTGGAAATCGACCATTCTGTCGAGGCTAAAGAATAGAGAAAAAATGCATTTTGATATCGAAGATTGGGATGATGAAAACTTTGACGAGAAGGAGGGCACCCTCCTGAAGACCCTCTTAGGTGACGCTCAGGCTGCCTATGACGGGTACTCCGACCACCTGAAGGCGCACTAGATGTGCGAGGAATCAGCATTGATTGATAAAGAGTATTTGTTTGACCATACCTGAGACCTGATTTGCAATTCCTTACGCTACTACCATGAGTAAATTCACTTTCTCCGTCCCTTTGTACTATCTCCTGCCCGCCAAGCCCGACCTTGTTTTGAGTATGTTATCTATTATTGTGTAACCCTATCGTGATACCTATCTTCTTCCGCCTGCTACGATTGATGATTTTGTCACTTGAGTTCATGAAGTATTATACTTTCGTGATGTTATGATGTTGAGCTTGAGTGAAGGTCATATGATGGATGCGGATGTGCGTCTTATGTCATTTATGTGGTAGTGGAAATGGTTCTGCATTCTATTGAGTGCCGAGCTGAAAACTACGCTATGTAAACCAAAAAGTTTGGAGTATGTATGTAGTGATCAACTGAATATTGACAAGCCTTGGTCGGCAACGCCCGACTAAGGTCCAAGGACGTGGCGCGCTCCGCTGAGTTGGTAGACAATGGACACGTCGCATACTGTCGCATACCGACGCCGCCAGCGATTCGCGACAATACCTAAACCTAATTGGTGCCGTATGGTGATATTCCTCTCAATGTAATGCCGATACCTTATGCATAATATTGACATCTTCCCTGCGACCGAGGCCTCGCGTAAAAGTCCAGTGACTACACTGTCAACTGCGAAGTTTTCAGACAGCCGCATCAGGTACATAGTTGTCCAGCAATAGCGCCACAGTGCATGTATTGTGTGCTACCAGTATAGAAGGTCGGTGAATCTCCAAGTGCGATGAACCGTGAGTACTGAGTATCAAGGAACTTTAAGAAATAATATCACTCAATCGACTTCTGCCACACATTATCTTGCCAGTTCTGCCGATTTTCTTGGCGACGGCGCTGTGTCACATTATGCACTTCTGCTCCGGGGCCTCCCATAGGCCCCAGTTTTACTACGAGAAGTTCTTCTCAACCGGACTACCTTATCATACACCTGCATGAGGCTGCACCTTCGTGAGACTGCACCCCCGCGAGTTGCACCATACTACAATGGCTGCACCAATTTCCATCCTCCCAGCTCCTTTCTTGGCAGCTGCAATCAAGGATCAGCAGGTTGTGAAGGTAAGTTACATGGGACAGGCTTTAGTGATCTGATTATCACCGATCAATGATGATGGGCTCTGCAACCAACCAGTATTTTGCCTGTAAGCCATTCTTCCAAATAGCTGCCATTCATTGACAATTGATATCAACCGTACGTCAAAGTGATTGGGCCGACTATCTTGGTATGTCATGCATGATGGCGAGAACGCAATTGCAATCCCTGATTGTGCAAGCCAGGCTTATGACTGGTTTTTAACCATCGACTCTGAATTAACTCATGTGTGGCACCGCCGCTGGAGTATAATCGAGTTCATATATCTGTTCTCGCGGTACATGCCTTTCGCAGATACGACAATCATGTTGCTGTACCGTGAGACTCCTGCTTTTCATCCCATGCTATGCTATTCTATCTGAAGAACTTCTCACAATGAAGATTTTTACTTAATGGATCCAAGCATTGAAGTATGTCGCACAGCTCTAACAGCGCAATTAAGTGAGTGACCTGTAATATAACATAGTCTCTCCACCACGATGTTAATGAGATGTTGCAGTGATGTATTGCATTGGAATGTCTATATCTGGGCGTAAGTATTGCTGCGCGTTGGCAATGTTGAAATAATAATTCATTGGGGTTTGTCTCTCCCACCTAGAAATATTCGTGATTCGGACATGGGCAGTTTGGGAAAGAAGCAAAGTCATGGGGCTCTTCCTCTTCACCGAGGCAGTTGTTGTATTCATTGTGCAACTATATCTCATCAATATTTATGCCAAGTCTTTGACATGTGAGTCTACGAGATTGCCACATCAGCGAGCTTGCACGAGTAATATATTATAGACTTTCAAGGTTACAATCTAGGAGGCTGTTTCGTCTTAACTTCAAGCAAGGTCATTCTCGTTTCGTTAAGTATATTTCTGTTCGTTCAGTTCTGTATGTGTTGCCCATCTTCTTCGTTCATGGCTTCATATTGTCCCATTAGTGGCCCTCGTGTTGATGATCCTGAAGACCTACCCTACAGGTAAACACGGTATAAATTGACAACCCTTAACACCATATCTTATTGTTGCTCCAGTTAAAGGTGGGGGAGACGTGCCAATTTTGTATAATGTCATTTTACAAGATGGTAAGAGCTCCAATTAGCATGGTCATCGGTGACATATCAACAATAACAGGCATTTTTTTCTATGTCCTGGTATTCGGTAAGGAGTCACTTTGACGTACAGAATGACGCCGAGTAAATGAATTGGGCAGTTCTCGTTCTCACCAATATGATCTTCGTTTTGCAACCGGTGAGTAGCAAGTCAAAAGTTCAGTGCTGTCATGCATACTCATATACACTGCAGGGGACTCTCTCAACTGTTTTGGCAGTGTATGCTCTTCTCTATCTTGCATGACATGATCTCCGATTCACGCTCTCTACAGCCCTACTCGGATTTGTTATTCTAACATGGCATCTCGCATCATACTACACATACGGGAGGTCGACAAAGGGAGAACCAAAGATGCATTTACAGCAACAACCGCGGAGAGTGTTATGTTTGCCGACATCGTAGGTCAGATTGAGATGGAGGACTACCTCACCCGGACAGCGACCGCCCAAGATCAAGCGGTACCACTTTAAATACGTATTGACAATACCTGGATCCTGTATTTATCTCCTGTCTAGAGGAGACTTTATCGAACCCCTAGAAGGGACAACTATCTTCCTTCGTGTGAAACACCCCAACGTCAAAATGTGGTTTGTATCGGGCGTTGCATGATAATTGTATAACGTTAATTCCTAGCTATCATCAACTGTCGCAAAAGCTTATCAGAAGTTTCGGACTGCCTGATAAAGACTTCGAATATGCATTATACTGGGTCTTGTTACTGTGGGCAACTCAAGTACCGCGTTGACCTTGGTTCTCCAGACGAGGCGAGGACTTCTATATGTCACTGCAAGAACTGTCAGGTGAACGTCCATAACCGTTCAATCCATGAACGTCATGTACTCAAGGGACTTGTCTTCTACCAGAAATTCACGGGTAGTAATTATGGAATCACTACCAAAGTTCCCCGTTCCTCTTTTAACTACACAACTGGCTCCCCGCAGCAACATGAAGCGGACAATGGTGCTGGGGTGATACTTCATCGCGACTTCTGCGGTACTTGTGGTTCAGGTATCATCGAGTATGGGGCAAATGCGGGGGACTTCATTTACGTTTTCTATGGTAGTTTTGATGATCCAGCCCAATTCCGCCCCAAGGGAGAGTTCTTCACGAATTACCGTGCTGAGTGGATGCCTCAAGTTCCAGACACCTTTCAGAAGAAAGAGATAAAAGAGTGAGTCTGTTTATCACGATTTCAGGAGATGTTTTAACCGTCAGCATTTCCCTGATCAGATGAAGCGCAGTATGGTAGTACTTGCTCCTGACTTGTGTCGTTTTGTACATACAAGATTCTGTTATCATCCTGTTCTACTCAAACTTTGTGATCGACAGGTATGGAGACTGTCCCCTACTACGGAGCGTCCAGCTGGGATGTTAGGTATGCAGCCCTGCTTATTCCTCACTGATAGCTGTACCCTGCGCGAAAGAACGCGCAAAGTTTGAGAATCCTGACACTGCGGCCACCAAGCTTTACCTTCACGGTGGGGTCATAGATAATGATGAGAAATAAACCAAAGAGATGTAGTTGCCATATGTCGAGGCAATAATGCTACACGTGATACTGGTAGGAATGCGCATATGGACGAGCAACAGCATTCAAAACAGGAATACCATATTTTCCAAAACACTGCAAGCATCAAACACAGCCAGCAGCTTCCGTGATCTCCAGTGTCAATCTGCACCGCTGCAGATGGCTGTTGTGCACTGGGGTATGGTGAAGGAGGATCGAAGTATTCATCGGGGACCAAGGGATCGTCTTTTTTTGGGAGCACCCACTGCGGCGTCCTGCTGCAAGGTGTGGTATGATACGTCGGAGACACGTGTCAGGGATGTATAGACGCAGGAGCCATGGTAGGTCGCCAGCTGCATGCAAGAATGCGTTTGGGGCTGCGAAGTCTCATTGCGTAAGGCGTTCCGTCGAGATTAACGTTGAAAATGCCCAACACGCTCGAGAACACCTTGCAATTACCTGATCGGCGTTTCCTTTCATCCTTCGCGCGCCCTAAGTTCTGCTACTGTGGCCAATGCCTCATGTGCATGGCATGTTACTATCATTCATTAAATGTGCTTCTCCCTATAATTAATCACTTTAACTCACAGCCATGGGCAAATTGTCGGGCGCCTACCAATCCATTCCACCAGCAAGTCTAGATCTATGGACCGATGTGCATTGTGGAGGAAGTACTTAGTACTTGAAGGTGCTGTGTCACAGTCACTCACAGACTCAAATGAGACTGCAAACGCAAACAAATATTACGTAGGTCCGATACAGTAACATATGCTCAGTTTATTGCTCATCTCCTCATTGCAGTTCCGCGTTCAACGCCAGCGGACGCATTCAACACCTAAGTATTCCATGGGTGATCGAGTACAGTGGAAAAAAAATCCAGGCTCAAGCGTCGAACACAGTACTTGAACTTCCTCCATGATGCTCTCGTCTGAACCATCCACTATCGTTCTCGAGGGTACGCTAATCCAACCATCTCCCACTGCGGTCACTAGCACTTCCGCCAGATGCCCGCGCACCCTTTCAGATGTGCGTGAGGAGGTTGCACAGAGCCTCGCACTCCGTATGATCTCCAAAGCACGCACCGTCGACGGTGTCCGCATCGGCGTTCACTTTACCTTCTCAAAAAAAGACGACGGTCACTTCCTTCGACTTGTCACTTCCCAAATCCGCATCCGCTTGCCTTCGTCTCGATACCTTTTCGCCATAGCTACTACTGGTGCATCCCCATCCAGTCATTTAAACCGGAGTAGTACACGCACTTCAAACGCACTCGTCATCTGCGGGTCAGATGAGGATGATGTGCAGCGTGCTGTGCTTCTCGCATCTTCTAAATTTCTTGGGCGTGTTGATGCAGTCCGGAACACAGGTACTCTCCTCGCCGCGTCAGTACGCCATATTGGCTCTTCATCATACGATGAGGCTGCCTTATGGGATGTATTGTCCAAGTCCGTGCGCACGCCCATTGATCCTCTTCTTCCTCCCCCTGGATCCCGCAGCATTGATCAACTCCTCTCTGACGCCCGGTCCAAACTCGAGCGAATGACACCACAACAAGCCTACGACGCGCTCCACGATCCCACATACCCAATGCCAGTCT
This sequence comes from Rhizopogon rudus, assembly GCA_002995055.1. Classification (NCBI taxonomy): domain Eukaryota; kingdom Fungi; phylum Basidiomycota; class Agaricomycetes; order Boletales; family Rhizopogonaceae; genus Rhizopogon; species Rhizopogon rudus. The sequence goes on along the minus strand of PVYE01001005.1, from coordinate 24,656 downwards.
TTCTTGTCGATATTCGCCCAGCATCCCAACGTGCTCGTGAAGGCGGGATCCACGGATCTCTCATCATCGAGCGGAACGTTCTGGAGTGGCGCTTCGACCCTCGCTGCGATGCGCGACTCGCCATCGCAGATCGCTATGATTTGAAAATCATCATATATTGTCAGGAGGGATACACCAGTTCATTGGCTGCTGCGTCCCTCCATGAGCTGGGGTTGTTGAATGCGACTGATATAGTGGGTGGTTATGCGGCATGGAGGGCAGCTGGTCTGCCAGGTCAAATAAGGCCCCCGTCCACGGTTAGTGATGAGGAGAGTTATCAACTCAGTCAGCCATCATTTGTATCGGATGATGTGATTGATGGCATTTGATTAGGTTGAACGTTGGACCCGTTGATTAGGATCATGTTCTTTGTAAATTCTGATGATATACCATGTGCTGGACATTGGACCGTGGCTCAAGTGTAAAAAAGTACATTGTTGGTCTCCTCTGCCGAAATGGCTCAAGGCTTCTAAAATGATGACGCAAGCTGTAATAAGCGGGCTGTGGGAACCCGGGAAGCTGATATTCTTTCAAACAAACGTTCGTCGGTCGACAGGGATGTCATGTTCGTCCAGCAGGCTATCAGATATGACTGACTGGCCTATCTGGGATATCAATGAGTGTAGTAATCGATCAAGTTGAACGTTGGCCCAGAAGTCACGGTACTTCAAGTAAGCTTTACATATGAAAGTCGGGTAATCACGTTCGAGCTTGTTTCATCCTACCATGAGCACGTAGTCCATTCTACAATCTGCAATCCTAACCTTGGCGCCGACCCACTCAACGAACTCGAACTACCTCCAACACTAACACGCTGATATCGACGTTGCGTATGCAATGAACTACATCCGTGGTGCTGTGAACGCCATCAGTGCCCCATACCAATACTACAAGGATATCAACCCTTCCACACTCACCGGGGCTATCGATGTCATTGTTATTCGACGCCCTCCATTGCCATCTTCATCCACCAGCCCCGATTCTCCAGACGGCGACACCTATGCCTGCTCCCCATTCCATGTGCGGTTCGGTAAACTCCAAGTACTCAGACCTACTGACAAGAAGGTCCGTCTGTGCGCTTTTGGCATCAGTTGTTCTTGGTGTGTTTAACGGCTAGTAGGTCAATGTATCAGTGAATGGCTCCCCCATCCCGTTCAGTATGAAAATTGGGGACGCAGGCGAAGCTTTCTTCGTGTTTGAGACAGAGGAAGACATCCCAGACGATCTTGTCACAAGCCCTTTACTCTCCCCAACACCGGAGCCTGTCGAACCACAGTTTGGCTTTGAAGGTGGAAGGTTTGGAGCTAAGCATGGTGATGAAGGGAAACAGGCGGAATTGAGTTCAAAGATGCAGGAGCCCGAGTTTCTCGATTTGAACGCTCCGTCTGGGTTGAAACAGCCCATTCCAGTACATGCCGCCACGAAACCGAGGCTTGGTTCGAGGAGCGCTCCTCCTACTCCTCCACCAGAGGAACCTCTCGCAAAGCCAACCGATGTGCACCCGCCAGAAGTGCAATACAAAGCTGGTATGATCGTTCTATGCAATTTCTTTCTTCTCTGAATCTCAAGTTTGTGCTGCAGATATGGCACTCGACATCGCCGGATATCATTCCTCCGAAGTACGCCATACATCTCAACACCCCATGATGTCCGAGAGCACGTCATCACCTGGCATGTCGTCCCTACGCATGTCCCGTGAGTCTTGTAGAACTCGATGCATGTGCCCAGCTAATAATCCACAGGTCCACCATCCCCGACTTCAGATCAGATTGCCTTCCCCTCTTCTGTTCCTCCAGTCGCGTCTCCTCTGAGCAAGCACTCCACATCACTTTCCGGAACTACGTTTCCAGCCCGTCGCGCCCTATTTGAAACACCAGATGACATCCCACTTCCTCAATACTCCTGGGAATGGGGTGCGTTCCCCCAGCCGTCACCCATGAAGGCGCATTTCCCGTCTCCTCATCTAGTACGCAAGGGCAGAGCACCTGCTGATGATGAGCACGCGCCACCTGATCTTGAGTCGGAAGAATTTCTAGCGCGCAGTAGGAGTGTCCCGCCTGAGCTCGAAGGCAGCCCACATACCATCCGCTCGACGTTACCGCCTCAGGACGACGATGAGCACGACCTAGGGGATGAACATCCTCCCCCTCCAATCCCGATCTCAATGCCTGAGCACCGCTTCGGTGCTGGTGGTATTCTGACGGCACTCCCATCCGATCCGCGCGAATTCCTTGTGCACATCGAGGGACAATCGCTGTCATTCGCTCTCTCCCTCGTACCTCTACCACAACGCATGATCTTCCACGGGAGTGACGAAGTAGAAGCTGTACATCTATTTGAAGCTGGGCGGATCGACTATGCGCAGCTTGTGACTGAGGAGGTGATGTTCGGCGCTAGCGGGGAGGTAAGGACACATCCTGTGATAGAGGATCAGAGGCTGGTGATTAGATGGGCGGGCGGGCAGTATATCACGAGGGAGGACGGGAGCCCGTTGATGGATGCTTTGAGGTTGTGGGTTGAGAATGCGCCAAGGGAGCCGTCAAGGGCGTTGTCGGAACCACCGTCATTCATGAGAGATCAACCAGAGTCGCGGATGGACGAGAGTGAGGAGGAACCGGTGATCGGTGGTGATGAACAAGGACCAGTGTCATTGTCGAGTGGGGATGAAAGAGGTGAGAAGCGTGCTGAGTCTGAACCGCCAGAGCCGCACCGGAAGCCAACGTCGAGCAGTTGGGTTAGGTGGTGGATCCGGAGCAGAGATATAACGGAGGCTGATCGACCTCCTTTGAGGGTCTCGAATACTCTTCCAATGGAATCTGTAGGCTTTGCGAGCTTCTTCAAAAGTACGGCGATTCATGATGCATTCACAGAAACTGTCTCCTGGTGCTCGTCACACTGTGTTCCCTCCATCTGCGTCAGCTCCTCCTGCCACCCCCCAAGGCGGCAACGCTCCCGGCATTGAGCCCTTGAGCAAGGCGTTGGAGCGACGGATTGCTAGGACACAGCGGAGGTACGCCAAGACACTGCGGTTATCCTCTGACCAACTGGCGAGTCTTCTATATTCTGCGTTACTTCGCCGTCTGATTTTTCTCCAGAAATCCCTTAATCTTAAACCTGGCGCTAATTCTATCACATTTTCACTGTCTAATTCTACTGTACCCGCTTGCACAGCGCGAATATTCGTATGGGACTCGACCGATCTTGTCGTCGTGTCCGACATAGATGGTACGATCACCAAGTACGTCCCTTCCTTCGTCCATGTACCCGTCCAACCTGGCTCCCTGTAATAGATCTGACGGCCTTGGCCATGTCTTCGCTATGATCGGTCGCGACTGGACGCATTCTGGTGTTGCTAAACTGTACACTGATATCAAGCGCAACGGGTACAAGATCATGTACCTCACCTCGCGAGCAATCGGGCAAGCGGATTCTACACGTGACTACCTGAAGGGCATCAAGCAGGACGACTATCAGCTTCCCGAAGGCCCTGTCATTATGAGCCCTGACCGGCTGATGGCATCGCTGCATCGGTGAGCTGGTATGGTTTTATGAAGAAGGAGGATATTGATATGTATTCCAGCGAGGTGATCATGCGGAAGCCTGAGGTATTCAAGATGGCATGCTTGAGAGATATCCAACGTCTTTTCGGTGAGAGCTCGCGTACTCCGTTCTACGCCGGGTTTGGGAACCGGATAACGGATGCGCTGTCGTATCGCAGCGTGAATGTTCCTAGTGCGAGGATATTCACTATAGACTCCTCCGGCGAAGTCAAGATGGAGCTCCTGGAGCTTGCGGGGTACAAATCATCGTGCGCAAATTGTTGGATTTCGTATATTCTGCGTGCTCATTTAATGCTAGGTACATACACAT
>PVYE01001005.1:3372-18126 GCA_002995055.1 Rhizopogon rudus | reverse complement strand
TATGGAGCTTGGAGACAGGCAAACTCGTGGCTGGTCCATTCAAGGCCACTGGTTGGGTGGGCGCAATTCGATTCTCGCAAGACTCGAAGAAGCTCGCGGTGGAGTCATCTTGGATGAAGTGCCTTGAGGTGTGGGATGTCGAAACACAGAAATTGGATGCAAGGATTGGGAAAGAACCAGTTGGCGGCGGCGGACATGCGATAATTCCCCCGGTGTTCTGGACAAACAAAGGCACCATTTTGGCGGCATACAACTTCGCTACATTCACTCCCGATGATTCAGTCGCCAAGGCGATCTATGAGTTTGACCCGTCCACGCTCGATACTGTCGGAGTTCCTTTCGAAGGGCACACGAGGTGCGTAGAAGGTCTAGCGCTTTCATTTGATGGTGCTCTCCTCGCCAGCACTTCCCGTGACAACACCATCAAGCTCTGGGCCGTCGAATCCCACCAGCTCCTTGCCTCATTCTACGTCCTAAATCTCTTCCACATCATCCTCTCACCAGTCTCTCACCAATTAGCTTATACAACTTGGGAACTATCAGAACACAATATCTATGTATGCAACATTCCACCCAACATTCTTGCCAGTATCGGGCCTGCGGTTGAAGGATACAAAGTACGCGTTTACCCCCGTTTACCCATTTTCCGTGTAATAATCTGCTCTCGAAGACCGGTGCAACTCTTGGGGACTTACTTGAGGTATGCGTCACACGCGGTTATACTCCACTGATTGACATGAGTTGTTGCAGTCTGATGCAACCCGTCGTCCTGCTGGCGTGCGCCGCAACCGAGCGATACCCCCTGTCATATCTTCCTTTCCTCGGCGACCAAGAGCTCTACCTTCAAGAGAACCGCAGCAACCCGCTATCCTTCGCCACTTGCGCAACTTCCTTCGGTTCTCTTCCTTTACGAATACAATTCCTCCAGTTCAGAATGTCCAACCTCGTGATCCCTTAGATGTATGTCTACGATCCTTTTTTTGTTTTTGGCAATATTGACTTGACATTGATGCCGCAGATCCCTGCTACAACTTCTCTACCTCCCAACTACTTTCCATCGGCACAGGCGACGGTTCAGGGGCGTTTGCAGAACGTGAGTGTCAACGGCTGTAAACATATTTGTGACTCACGCTACGTCAATCTCGACAGGTGCCATCCACTACCTTGTCCTCGACCACCGCCCCCACCACTTCTAAAACCCGTCTCTTTTCCTGGTGGCCCATTCGTGCAGCTCAAACAGGTCATGCAGCGCTGCCTATCGTAGATACTCCTTTCACGCGGGGCGATGAGGTGCGCTTCGTTCATTGTTCCCTTGTCATCCACGTCTCATGTAGCAATTCAATCAATTTGCAGCGCAACGCTGCAGCGGGTGCACCTAGAGGCAATGGTGGGTATACACGTGATGAAGACTTTGATCCTCCTTCATCGGATCCTAATTCCCAACAATCATCCGCAGCGGTGCAAGTGAACCCTGGCCACCATGACAGCGGTCCATCGTGTTTCTGCTTTTAGAATGGTTTCAAGGTCATTACCGGATATCAATTCTGACTGTCGACGTTTTTATCATTCTTGTTGTACTTTCACCGTGGAGATGGATGTGTAGTAGTATTTGTATCTTGTCGGCAGCGCAGTAACTACATCTCATTGCATCAATTGTCCTTCCAGATGTAAAGCGTGCATCTGAGGGTCCAGCATGGATACAACTGACAAGCGACTAAAGCGACACTCGGGGAGACGGCAATCAGCACGATCCTTATCAACATCAGCCATACAATGGAGCAATGGCTCTGTGGAATGCCATTGGTGCATGCATTCACACTTGCTGTCACGCAAGTCTAGCGTTTTCAAAAGTGTGCAGAAACACAAAACATTGAATTGTAGGAAAGGAGCTATTGAAGATCGCTTGGGTTGACCTAAGGATAAGCTACCCTACCAGCAGTGAGGCTGACGTAGACCTTGACTGCCTTACTGCAACGGAAGCAAGAATATTCGAGGATTCAGAAGAAGCAGGCGCTGCAGGCAACCGGCGGTGGGGATTAGATGCAAGTCACCATCACAGGCGATGGAATCCATACTTCAACATTCCTCATTAATTTGTTCTTCCCAGAGACTACAACGAGGGTGAATGTAAAGTGCATCGTTCTTGGCAAGCTCGCTTGTGAATTTCTAACTCACGTCAATGACAGCACGGCCCTGCCTTCAAGTGGCAATGCTGGAGCCACTTTTCAAGACGAGTTAAGCGACGTTGCAGCCCCATTGCTTCTTGCACAGGCACGAGCACTCACGAAAGGTCGACGGACATCCCAGAGACTGCAAAGGAGGGAAGCAACATGATAATAGAAGTCAGGATCACAGGGGTAGATGTAGTGATGTGCATGGCCCGGCTTCAGGCCGTGAACCAAGCCAAGTCGGGCCTGATCAGGCCAAGCCAGGCCAGGGGTGTTGAAAAGCCAAAGCAGGTGGCTCACGCCAAGGGCGTTGTGGGAACCGCCGTCATTCATGAGAGATCAACCGGAGTCGCGGATGGACGAGAGGAGGAAGAACCGGTGATCGGTGGTGATGAACAAGAACCAATGTCATTGGCGACTCAATGTCGAGTGGGAATGAAAGAGGGTGGGAAACGTTCCGAATCTGAACCGCCAGAGCCGCACTGCAAGCCAACGTCGAGCAGGTGGGTTGGGAGGTGGATCCGGAGTAGAGACATAACAGAGGCTGATCGACCTTCTTTGAGGGTCTATTCCAATGGAATCTGTGGGCTTCTCCAAAAGTACGGCAAATGATGATGCATTTACAGAAACTATCGAACCTTACCTCTATTGTTGCTCGTATCGTGCTCCCTCCATCTGCGTCAGCTCCTCGTTACACACACGACAGTGGAAATGCTCCGGGCATCGAGCCCTTGAGAAAGGCGTTGGAGGCAAAGATTGTCAAGATACAGCGGAGGCACGCCAAGGTGAGTGTATTCTGCGCAACTTCACCGTCTGATTTCTCTCCAGAAATCCCTTATGTAATCTTACATAATAAACCTGGCGCTAATTCCATCACTGTCTAATTCTACTGTAACCGCTTGCACAGCGCTGATATTCGTATGGGACTCGGAGCTCGACTGATCACGTTGTTGTATCCGACACAGATGGTATAATCACCAAGTGTATACCGTCCTTTGTCCATGTACCCGTCCAACCTGGCTCCTTGTAATAGGTCTGACGTCCTTGGCCACGTCTTCGCTATGATCGGTCGCGTCTGGACACATTCTGGCGTTGACAGGCTGTACACTGACATCAAGCGCAACGGGTACAAGATCATGTACCTTGTCTAGTGAGCAATCGGGCAAGCGGACTCTACAAGTGACTACCTGAAGTGCTTTCTGAAGGCCCTGTCATTATGAGCCCCGACCGGCTGATGGCGTCACTGCATTGGTGAGCTAGTACGGTTCTATGAGAAAGGAGGAAACTGATATGTATCCCAGCGAGTTGATCATGCGGAACCCTGAAGTATTCAAGCTGGCATTCTTGAGAGATACCCAGTGTCTTTTCAGTGAGAACTCGCATACTCCGTTCTACGCTGGGTTTGGGAACCTGATAACGGATGCGCTGTCCGTCGAATCGCAGCGTGAATGTTCCTAGTGCAAGGATATTCACTATAGGCTCCTCCGGCGAGGTCAAGATGGATCTCCTCGAGTTTGCGGGGTGCAAATCATCGTGCGCAAATAGCTGGACTACTACGTGTACTCTGCATACTCGTTTAATACTAGGTACATACACATGGCTGATCTCGTGGACCAGATGTTCCCTCCAATAAAGCAATTCCCACGTCCTGATTCATCCCGGCCTCACCACCCCTGAGCGCACCATCGGATACGTCTATTCAGAGTACTCCCGCACGACCACGGAGTCTCAGCCTCGTGGGGCGGAAACAGGGGCGAGAGCCAAAACAGTTTTCGCTCCCGCTGCCTGCTACAGCCACCGCACCCGAGAGCTCACCAATTTGAGCAGTAGTTGGTCAGCGAAGCGCACATCTGCAGCAGATGTCATCTCTGGAACGTCTCAGCAGCCGACTCGCAGTGCTCACGTAGTCGCCGTCGTCCGTTGGCATGGGGTCGCACTCGTCTTCCTTCGTCTTTTCCGTTCGTAGACTGATGAGGATGATGTGGAGCTGAAGGAAGGGGTATGCGGAAACAACGGAAGAGGAGCAGTAGTATAACGAGTATGCCGGTGTCGCTGGAGGATGATGGGATGGATGGTGCGGACGAGCCTGAGGAGGGGTAGGGGTATGATGGGGAGGTTGAATGTGGGGAGAATGAGGAGGAGGCTGCGGAGGAGGCGTTTCATGAAATTCTTTTTTTGCGACGGGGGAGATGAAAACGTGCTGTTTTTGTAATGTGGGTGATGGGGCCTGGACGTGGCATGTTGTATTCTGCTAATTTCATCATTGATAATTAAGGTTGTAGATAGAATCATTTATATTGGCTTTCTCATATCGCACGTCAATTGGACGTGTCCTACCGCAGATGGCATGAGTACAATGGAAATGGATGCGCAGCGTTGTAAGTAAAAAAACAGCAGATTGATCGTGCTTGCGCAAGATTTGCAACATGAGTGAACGACGGGTCTGCGGATGCCGCTGGATGAATCGATGGGATGAGGAGGTAGAGTATGGATTGAATGAATGCACGAACAGAAACCTTCAACTTCTGAGCGGAGAAGCAAATTTGACGCGCAGAGGAAACGCGCAACGCACAGCTACCACGCCGAAGGGGCGTGTGAGGAGATATACAAGCGCGAAAAAGGCGCCTACATTCAACTTTTCGCACTCATTCCTCGCCATTTCCAGGTAACATCGAAGTCCCGTCTATTTCTAGCACGAAAATTTGACGATGGGCTTTAGCAGGTAAAGCGTTTTCCAGCGAGTTGGTCCCTTCGCGATCCCTATCAACATCCGAGGAGTACTCACAGTGACCTCAACTGCCATTGCTTTCGAAGAACAACCTTCAATATTGACGACTACCGGTTTTGCTGGCTTCTGGCGCAGCCAAAATGATGCTGAAACCACATATGACCTTGGAGCTGGGTAATATAGGCTCTGCTCCATCGATTTCCTACTTTCCAGACGGAAAGCGAATGATCAGCGCAGCATCGGATCAGACAGTTCGACAATGGGATTTGCAGACGGGAAAGGAGATTGAGAACGCGCGGCATGTTCATGAGTATGGGGTAGGTATAATGGCGGTATCAAGGGATGGTCGATGGATTGTCACTACTAATGAATGTTACTACCAGGCCGTGGAGCTCAAAGTATGTGAGGTTGAGACAGGGATCGTAAAAACATTCGTAGGACACTCAAAAGAGATAACATGCATTGATATCTCCGTGGACAGCTCGCTACTGGCAAGTGGTTCAGATGATCACACAGCGCAGATATGGAGCTTGGAGACAGGCAAACTCGTGGCTGGTCCATTCAAGACCGCTGATTGGGTGGGCGCAATTCGATTCTCGCGAGACTCGAAGAAGCTCGCGGTGGAGTCATGTGTCATGAGATGCCTTGAGGTGTGGGATATCGAAACACAGACATTGGATGCAAGAATTCAGAATCAATCACACAGCGCAGTATGCCCAATTCCCTCGCTATTCTGGACAAACAAAGGCACCATTTTAGCGGTATGCGAATTCACTACCTTCACTCCCGAACATTCCAAATTCGTCAGGACGATCAATGAGTTCGACCCGTCGACGCTCGAGACTGTCGGAGTCCTTTCCAAGGGCACACGAAGGGCATCTGTGGTCTAGCGCTTTCATTTGATGGTGCTCTCCTCGCCAGCACTTCAGAGGACAACACCATCAAGCTGTGGGCCGTCGAATCCCACCAGCTCCTTTCCTCATTCGACGTCCCAAATGCCGAGGGCATCATCTTTTCACCAGTCTCTCACCAATTGGCATATACGAGTTGTGCATCAGGAGGACAAACGATATGTGTATACAACATTCCACCCAACATTCTAGCCAGCATCGGGCCTGCGGTTGAAGGATGCAAAGTACGTGTTTACCCCCGTTTACCCCATTTTCCATGTAATAATCTACTCTCAAAGACCAGTGCAACTCTTAGGGACTTACTCGAGGTATGCATCACACACGATTATACCGCGCTGCCAGTGATTGACATGCATTATTGCAGCCTGACGCAACCCGTCGTCCTGCTGATGTGCGCCGTGCCCGAATGATATCCCCTGTCAGATCTTTCCTCCCTCCACCGCCACCGCCTCTATCTTCAAGAGAACCGCAGGAACCCGTTATCGTTCGCTACTTGCGCAACTTCCTTCGGCTTCCTTCCTTTAAGAATACGATTCCTCCAGTTCAGAATGCCCAGCCTCTTGATCCCCTATATGTATGTATATTATCTTGTTTCTCCTGCAATATTGCCTTGACATTCACGGCCCAGTTCCCTGCTACAACTTCTTTACCTCCCAACCGCTCTCCACCGGCTCAGGCGACAGCTAAGGGGCATTCGCAGAATGTGAGCTTCAACGACTGTAAACATATTTTTGACTCACGCTATGTCAGTCTCGACAGGTGCCATCCACTACCTTGTCCTCGACTACACTGTCCTCGATTACCTTGTCTTCGACTACCGCCCCCACCGTCCCCACCACTTTCAAAACCCGTCTCTTATCCTGGTGACCCATTAGTGCAGCTCAAGCAGGTCATGCAGCGCCACATATCATTGATACTCCTTTCATGCGGGGCGATGAGGTGCGCTTCGTTCATCGTTCCCTTGTCATCCACGTCTCATAGTAATTCCATCGATTTTCAGCGCAACGCTGCAGCGGGTGCACCTAAAGGCAACGGTGGCTATAGACGTGATGAAGACTTTGATCTTCCTTCATTGAATCCTAAATCCCAACAATCATCCGCAGCGATGCAGATGAACTCTGGACAGCATGGAAGCGGTCGATTGTGTTCCTGCTTTTAGAAGTGTGTCAAAGTCATTACCCGGTATTTTACCTTTGATTGTTATCGCTCTTTGCCAACGTGCATTTGTATTAGTACTTCTCGAAGATATGGGCCTTCGAGCTCGGAGACTGATAAACTTGTGCACTGTTCCGGACTCACGAGAGTGGTCTTTGTCGGGTCAGCGCACTTCGATTCTCGCAAGACTTGAAAAGGAACTTTATGCCGAATGGCATACAATAGTCCCAACCAACGACGTACTTTAACATGGAACATCTCGAGCTCGCACTGTGGCAGAATAGAAAAATCATTTTGAGCGATATATCGAGACACTGCTTCATTGCTAAGTACATACACCGACCTCATCGTGATCGAAAAATGGACAGTAGAGTTCTATCATCACATGACATACATATAGTATCCACCCCCGCCCCCCACCACAACTCAGAGCAGTTTCGGGCTGTCATCGCCATCCTGAATTGTACAATAGTGGAGTATACATGCAATTCATTCAGGTATCTTGATTGACATACAACTAATGTCTGAGATAATGTCCATGAAGTTCTTGCCTTGATACCTTCTACATGTAATATTGGATATTGATATACTAGATGCAGTCGGAGGAATGTAAGGAGGTATTTAATTGATCGCGCACTTGACGAAAAGGGTAGAAAAGAGATACTGGGAAAGTTGCGTATCGTGCAGAGTAAGACGTCGGTAACGTGCAGATGACGTCAATGCAAAGTTATACCACCAGTTCTGAAAGTAGTGACTCATCGCCAAACTTCCAAGGCTGATACAATAAACATCAATGGGCTCCGCATCACTCTCGCCACTATTGAGCACCGCAAAGCGCACAAGGATCGAGTCCAACATGCCCCCAACACAGTCAAACGCTTTCCTATGGGATCTGCAGGTGGATGAGGAAATTGAGGGTATGTGGGCACTGGGAATGAGGAGAGGTTAAAGTATATGATTGGATGAATGGATTGAAACTTGTGAGCGGAGAAGCAAATCTGACGCGCAGATGAAGCGCGCAATGCACAGCTGCCACGCCCGGGCCGAAGGGGGCATGTCAGGAGATATATAAGCGCGAAAAGCACGCCTAAATTTACACTTGATCCTCGCCAGCCTCCAGGTAGCATCTAAGTCCCATCTCTTCTAGCACCAAAACTGCGCCAAAATTCAATCCTTCGCATTGATTTCTCGCCAGCCTCCAGGTCAAATCGAAGTCCCATCTGTTTCTACCGCGGAAATTTGACGATTGGCTTCAACAGGCAAAGCGTTTTCCAGCGAGTTGGTCACTGTCACGATCCCTATCAACCTCAGGCAACAGCACACGAGGAAATCTCACAGTGACCTCAACTGCCACTGCTTCCAAAGAACAACATTCGATCTTAACAACTACCGGTTTCGCTTGCGACGATGCAGTCCGCTTCTGGTGCAGCCAAGATGATGCTGAAGCCAATTATGACCTTGAAGTTACCGGTTCACGAGGAGTTTCCATCGATCTCCTACTTTCCAGACGGAAAGCGAATGATCAGCGCAGCATCGGACAAGACAGTTCGACAATGGGATCTGCAGACGGGAAAGGAGATTGAGAACGCGCGGCATGTTCATGAGGATGGGGTAGATATAGTGGCGGTGTCAAGGGATGGTCGACGGATTGTCACTACTAATGAAGATCACTGCGAGGATGGGGAGCTCAAAGTATGTGAGGTTGAGACGGGGATTGTGAAAACATTTGTAGGACACTCAAGAGAAATCAACTTCATCGATATCTCCATGGACAGCTCACTACTGGCAAGCGGTTCAGGAGATTCCACAGCGCGGATATGGAGCTTGGAGACAGGCAAACTCGTGGCTGGTCCGTTCGAAACAGTTTCTCCTGTGGGCGCGGTTCGATTCTCGCGAGATTCGAAGAAGCTTGCGGTGGAGTCATGGTCGAAGAAGTGTCTTGAGGTGTGGGATATCGAAACACAGAAATTGGATGCAAGGATTGGGAAAGAATCAAACATGGGATATAAGAGAATTCCCCCGATGTTCTGGACAAACACAGGCACCCTTTTGGCGGTATTTAATTTTACTACCTTACCTCCCTATGATTCATTCCCTGGGACGATTTGTGAATTCGACCCGTCGACGCTCCAGACTGTCGGAGCTCCCTTCGAAGGGCACACGGACGACATCTGGGGTCTAGCGCTTTCATTTGATGGTGCTCTCCTCGCCAGTACTTCTCGTGACGACACAATCAAGCTCTGGGCCCTTGAATCCCACCAGCTCCTTGCCTCATTCTACGTCCTAAATCCCAACGACATCATCCTCTCAACAGACTCTCACCAATTGGCTTATACGACTTGGGGACTGCCAAACCCAAAGATCTATATATGCGACATTCCACCCAACATTCTAGCCAGCATCGAGCTTGCGGATGAAAGTCACAAAGTACGCGTTTACCCCCGTTCACCCGTTTTTCACGTAATAATCTGCTCTTGAAGACCGGTGCAACTCTTGGAGGCTTACTCCAGGTATGCATCACACAAGGTTATACTCACTTATTGACATGCATTATTGCAGTCTGATGCAACCCGTCATCCTGCTGGCCTGCACCACAACCGAGCGGTATCCCCTATCATATCTTCCTCCCCTTGGCGGCCAAGAACTCTACCTTCAAGAGAACCTCAGCAACCCGCTATCCTTCACCACTTGCGCAATTTCCTTCGGTTCTTTTCCTTTACGAAGACAATTCCTCCAGTTCAGAATATCCCGCCTCGTGACCCCCTAAATGTATGTATATCTTGTTTCTCTCGCAATATTGTCTTGATATTCACGGTCCAGTTCCCTGCTACAACTTCTTTACATCCCAACTGCTCTACGTCGACTCAGGCGACAGCTCAGGGGCGTTTGCAGATGGATTCATGCGAGACCGTGAGTTTCAACGGCTGAAAAAGTGTTTCTGACTCACGCTATGTTAGTCTCGACGTTCGCAGGCACCGCCTACCACCTTGTCTTCGACCAGCGCTCCCACCACTTCGAGCAAAACCCGTCTCTCATCCTGGCGGTCCATCCGTGCAGCACCACCTATCGTCGACGTCCCTCTCGCCCAGGGTCTTTTGGTGTGTTTGGTTGATTTATATCACTGTCATAGAGGTCTCATACTTCATTTGGCAGCGCAACGCTGCAGCGGGTGCTCCCAAAAAAAACGAAGACTTAGTACGAGATGAAGACTTTGACGATCCTCCTTCACAGAACCACGTTTCACAACAACCGCCGGCTGCCGCACCGACCAACACCGGAGAGCATGGCAGTGGCCGGTTTTGTTCGTGCTCCTAGTCATTTTCCGGTTACCCCTGTACCATCTAATGGACTCGAAACGTAAGTTTGTTGTTGATATATGTTGTATACAGTACTACATCCCGTCCACATTGAAAGCGCGCACGATAATTATGATAATAGTACACACATACTCATGCGCTAACTCGTGATTTCAATTGCAACATTACAAGTATGTAGACAGTCGACGATCCCTTGCTTTTGGCACTAGAAGTGGTGATTGTTATCAAGTCGATGGGATGTGCTTAATGGAGTACTGGATACGACAATATTAATGCTTCCCGTCCTGCTCCGTCAGAGACTGAGATCTACAATGTACTACAGAGTATGCGCGAGTGGGGAGGTCAACAGAAACGAACCACATATATATGACCAGGCTGCCACCGTGCAATTAACTGGTACAATATCAGCCTGACAAGTTCTGTCGTCATTCTGTATGGAACATAAGGTGCTCAGTACATTTCCTGCAACCAACGTAGCCAAATCTACCTGGTAAGTCATCCGAGCATCAGACACAAAAGATTGGCAGTTCGTTTAGGATACTGTCGCTGGTTCAGTCTCACCATCACCGTGTTTGTTCCAACTGCAGTGAGCTAGCCTAGGTCGGATTGTGCATGTCCATCCACCGCGAAACTAACAACTTACAATCATCTCCCCAGAATGAAGACCCAGTTGTTAACTCTTGCCGTCACCCAGACAATCTCTAGACCCTTCAGTAGCCACAGGGAGGGTGGGCCGGGTCAAAATAGGCGACGCAAACAATGCCCCACCCTTGAGAATTCTGTGGCCCTTTTGTCAGCGGACCTAGAGGAGGTGAGTTACAAAGGAGGGGACATGATATGTACATTCTGATACAGCCTAACATCCATCGGACGATACCCTCATGCTGAGCATCCATGAATAGTGACCCATAAGAGTGGTTCCTGCAACGGAGCCTGGTTCTCCGGTCGGTGTTGAGCGCATGTCGTGGCGTGAAGAATGAGGCGATTACCGTCAGAAGCTGCCGATAACAACTGGACGCCTGCGGGAGTTGGAGTTGGTCTTATCGGGTGAGCGCACTTCCATGTTCGCAAGACTTCAAACAGGAGGGTATGACGAGCATGACAAGCCACTGGATAAACCGATGGTGCACAAGTGTGAATGAGGAGGGCTTAAAGTGTATGATTTGGAAAGGATGGAGTGATGGAATACATACTAACGGAAACTTCTAACTTGTGAGCGGAGAAGCAAATTTGGCACGTAGAGACAGCGCATAACGCGCAGCTGCCACACGGAAGGGGCGTGTTATGATATGCAAGCGTGGAGCCGAGCCCAAATTCAACCTTTCAACTCATCTTCCTTGATCTGCAGACAGGTAAGATAGTTCGTATGAGCCTGAGGAGGAGTAGGGGAGGCAGGGTGTGGAGATAATGAGCAGGCTGCAGGGGAGGCGTTAAATGAAGATTCTTTTTCGACAGGAGAGATGAAGAAATTCTGTGCCGTTGGTTATCATTGCTGGTGGAAATTTTTGTCACGGCCCGGGAGAGTTCAGAGCGCGTGAGGTTGAAATGGGGAATGTGAAAACATTTGAAAGACACTCAGCAGAGGTCACCGAGCGCGCCTGGGGATTCGGCAGTGCAAATATGGAGCCTGGACAATGACAACCTCGTGACTGGTCCTTTGCAGAGTGCTGATTGGCCTGGCGTAGTTAGATTCTCCTAAGACTCGACGAAGCTGGCAGTGAAGTCAGCCGCTGTGGGGAAATGCCTTCAGGTCTGGGATGCGCAACACCGGAAAATGGATATAAGCGTAGGAAGATTTGCTAGCGCTCTGTCGTCGTATGCGCCAGTGCTACATAGTACTTCTGGACAAACAAAAACCAAAGCATTTGTGGCAGCGTTCAGCTTTACGTAAAACACCACACCAACACATCAACTTCTGGCCTTCGATTCCCGCCAGCTCATCGCCTCATTCGAAGTTCAGAAGCCCAGAGGCTTATATTCTCCCCAGATTCACACCAAATAGCTTGTACGACTTTCACAGTAGGACAATACTCCACCCGATGTTCTCGCCATCGTCAGGCCTGCACATTCTATCTTTCACAAGGTACACGTTTACTTACATTTACACATCTTCTATTTAATGACCTGATCGAAGACTGGTAAAACCCTCGAGCATTTGCTTGAGGTATGCGTCACCTCCATTTTCAGTTGGATGCTGATTGATGTCAAGGGCGTTGTGGGAACCGCCGTCATTCATGAGAGATCAACCGGAGTCGCGGATGGAAGAACCGGTGGTGATGAACCAGAACAAGTGTAGTTGTCGAGTGGGGATGAAAGAGATGGGAAATATACTGAGTGTGAACCGCCAGAGCCGCACCGGAAGCCGACGTCAAGCATTTGGGTTTGGTGGTGGATCCGGAGCAGAAACATATCAGAGGCAGATCGACGTCCTTTGAGGGTCTCGATTCAATACTATTCCAATAGAATCTGTGAGTTTTTGAGCTTCCTCAGAAGTACGGCGATTCATAATGCATTTACAGAAACTATCGAAAACTATCTCTCCTGTTGCTCGTTCCCTCCGTGAGCTCCTCCTGCCACCTCCGAATGCGGCAACGCTCCGGGCACCGAGCCCTTGAGCAGAGCAATACGTCGGAGAGAAAGACTACGAGGACGTAGCGGACGTACGCCAAGACACTACGGTTATCCTCTGACCAACTGGTGAGTCTTATATATTCTGCGTAACTTTGCCATCTGATTTTCTCCAGAAATCCCTTAATCTTAAATCTGGCGCTAATTCCATCACATTTTCACTGTCTAATTCTACTGTACCCGCTTGCACAGCGCAAATATTTGTATGGGACTCAATCGATCGTCGTGTCTGACATATATCGTACGATCACCATGTACGTCTCTCTCTTTGTCCATGTACCCGTCCAACCTAACTCCTTGTAATAGGTCTGACGGCCTTGGCCACGTCTTCGCTATGATCGGTCGCGACTGGACGCATTCTGGTGTCGCCAAACTGCATGTTGATATCAAGCGCAACGGGTACGAGATTATGTACCTCACCTCGCGAGCAATCGGGCAAGCAGGACGACTATCAGCTTCCTGAAAGCTCCGTCATTAGGAGCCCCGACCGACTGATGGCGTCACTGCATCGGTGAGCTGGTATGATTTTATGGGGAAGGAGGATACTGATGTGTATTCCAGCGATGTTATCATGCGGAAGCCCGATGTATTCAAGATGACATACCCATCGTCTTTTCGGTGAAAGTTCGCATCCTCAGTTCTACGCCAGGTTTGGGAAACGGATAACGGATGCGCCATCGTATCGCAGCTTGAACAAATGATCGTGCGCAAACTGCTGGACTATTACGTGCATTCTGCGTGCTCATTTAATGCTATGTACATACACACGACTGATCTCGTGGACCAGATGTTCCCTCCAATACATCGGAAGTGGGCAGCGGAAATCACAGACTTGAATTATTGGAAGGCCCCAATACAGGAATTCGGACCCCACACCGGCCTCACCAGCCCTGAGCGCACGATCTGATACGTCTAATTGCACGATTATGGAATTTCAGTCTCGTGGGGCGGGAACGGGCGGGAGCTGAAGCAGTTTTCGCTTCCGCTGCCTGCTACCGCCACCGCACCCGAGGGTTCGCCAATTCGAGCAGCAGCCGGCCAACGAAGTGCATACCTACGGCAGATGTCATCTCTGGAACGTCTCAGCAGCCGACTTGCAGTGCTCACGCAGTCGTCGTCGTCGTCGTCAATTGGCATGGAGTCGCGCGCTCGTCTTCTTCGTCTTCTCCGTTCGTAGACTCTGATGAGGGTGATGTGGGGCTGGAGGAGGGGGTGTACGGAAACGACGGAAGACGAGCAGTACTAATGCTGGAGTCGCTGGACAATGATGGGATGGATCGTGCAGATGAGCCTGAGCAAGGGTATAGGTATGATGGGGAGGCGGAGTGTGGGGAGAATGGGGAGGAGGCTGCGGAGGAGGTGTTTGACGAAAAAGAATCTGTGAGTGGGGAGATGAAGAATGTGCCGTTTTTGTAATGTGGGGGATGGGACCTGGACGTGGCACGATGTATTCCGCTATTTTCATCATTGATCATTACGGTTATAGATAGAATCATTGATATTGGCGTTCTCATATTGCACGTCAATTGGACGTGTCCTATTGCAGATGGCATTGATACGATTGAAATGGACGCTCAGCGCTGTAAAAAAACAGCAGATTGGTCGTACATTGCACAAGATTTGAAACGGAGTGAATGATGAGTCTGCCGATGCCACTGGATGGATCGATGGCACAAGTGTGGACGAGGAGGTAAAGAGTATGGAACAAAAATAGTTTGAAGGAATGCACGGACGTCGGACACAAACCTTCAACTTCTGAGCGGAGAAGCAAATTTCACGCGCAGAGGAAGCACGCAACGCACAGCTAAGTACCACGCCGAAGGGTGTCAGGAGATATATAAGCGCGA
>PVYE01001000.1:0-16361 GCA_002995055.1 Rhizopogon rudus | reverse complement strand
GGTTTAGCGTTCTCTGGGGGACAAGTACCAGTTCATTCCAGCTTCGATTGGGGACGCGACTCCGCCGAGTCAGGCTATCAAGGCATTACGAAGAACTACACTGTTACACAGCAAGGTTTCACAGCCAATGTCACATGTCAGGGGATCGACCGCAGCGTAAATTCATTCTCTATCACGCCGAACGCGACGCAAGGACCATTTAACAATACGTTCTTGATGTGGGTGGCCGATGTGAATTGTTCTGGAAGTGAGTTCATCTTTACCACGAACTCGTCTGTGATTTTAATCAGCTTCAGATACGAACTCGATGACCTATCTCACCCTCGGCGATGCGGCTGGTCAGTTGGACCCTGCATCCCAGGGATTTCTTCCCGCTCTTGTATGCCCCAGCCCAGCGTTGACATCATTCAACCCATCTAAGTTTGGTACGGCTCTTGCTATATCCATCCGTTTCTTGCAAGTAATTTCCCTGCAGATATCTTTATGGCCGGCGTCGGCAAGTACGCCTTCCTGCCGACGACTGTTTGCGAGGTCGTTCCCTACACGACAACAGTCAATGTCACATATAATGAAGCCATCATAACTGTTAATCCGGTTGGAACGTCTTCAGACCTCACAAGCAGTCCGAGCTCGCCTCTAGCCCAGTACATCGCGAGCGTGATGAACTATCAGGCGGGGGCAAACCAAGCCCCGACGAAGAATACAATTGGTGACTTCTTGACCGCGTACGGTAACAACGATACGACGCTGATTTACAGCGACCTGGTAACTGTTTCGGCTTCTTCTGGTATCAACATGGCTGATTACTTTGCAGGAAGATTACTGGCGTGGCATCGTAGAGTTCTCCGGTACTGTAAGTGAGCTATGCGTCTTCCCCGATTATCATTGAATTCTATATCCAGCAACTTCGCTCTGGATACTCTGCTAATTACTCCTCTGGCGAAATTCCATCGGATTTGACTGTATCAACCCAGGGAACGATGTATATCACGACGTATGGCTGGTCAAGCAACCACCGCACGTTTTTCATTCTGATTGTGGTGATCACCATGATCTGGGGCACTACCGTGTTGGCCGCCGCTTACAGCCTCATTAAAGAAAGATACGGCGTCACTGATACATCTTTCGACTTCTCTGATCCTGTCCAGCTTATCGTCGCCGCTTCTGCCGGAGGACTTGAAGGGCCGCTTCGAGATCTTGAAAGCGACAGGTTGGAGGATTGCGAGGATCTGACGGTTCGTTTTATTGATGTATATGACAAAGAGGGAAAGAGGGTCAGCAGGAAGCTGGTCAGTGTTTAATATTATCGTCTTGGGCGCACCTTAAGTGCAGAGCTACGACCTCCTGGTATGGGTTAACGTTTGTATTCATCGAATTATCATGTGGTCCTTATTGGTTTAATCATCACGACCTTGTTCAATCGCCGCACGGTGTGCCAGAGTAATTCTTAGTACAAATATGAATTTCTGCAAGGTAAGGCGCCTAACTGCTAACGCTGAGTCGCGACGTCTGAGGCTTGAGCCTCTTGGAATCCGTCAAAGGAACTCGCCGTTTTTCCGATAAGAACGAAGTCCTTCTCAAAGTAGGATCATTGATTGATCACGATCTATCACCATGTGCATTATGGTGAAATTCAGCGCATCATGATGGCGGAGATCGAACACAAGACTGGATGAAGCGCCTTGCATGAGATAACAGCACCGCTATGATCCAGCATGATCCTCCTCTGCATCACGCTGTGGGATCGCTGGGTTATCACCTGAGTATACCATAAGCCCGAAAGATAGATGGGCTCAGAAGGTTTGATGCCGCGCGAATTAGCGCGATCAATCCAGATGGCTGGCACGAAGGTTCCGTCTATCCCGCAGGCGGCACGTGTGGCACAGAAGCGCACACATGACGAATAGACCGGTCTGTACTATGTGAAATTTTACCAATAATACTCGTCTTGTTATTGAACAGCATCACCTGATAGTTCCTAATCCTGTTGAGGGATTTGATGGACACACTGAGGGATTTGATGGATATACTGAGGGATTTGATGGACACACTGAGGTAATTGTGCGGTTCAATAGGGTTTCGATGGATGGTTGGGCGACAGAGTGTTCCAACTTGGGAAGGAAACGCGTAGAAGGAACACAAATTGACATTTGACACCAACAGGACCACACAAAAACGAAAATGTATAAGAGACTCGCATTTGCTCAAGGTAGATCACAAGCTCCAAACACCTTATCAACCCATACCATCTATATCATAATGTACACCGTATGTTTAGCTTCTTGCAGGAATTTCGTCATCTAATCTTCTTCACAGGTCGCTGAAGTCCCTGTTTCCCAGGCCAGCTGTGGCGTGACCTCCTGCAGTTGCGGCGCCAAGTAAGTGAAACCGCCCTTGATTCTCGTGCAGAGTTTGATTCATGATTTGCAGCTGCGGATGCAAGGCGGGAGAATGCAAGTGCTAAGCAGCCCCCGCCATGTAGTATCAATACAACCTTGGTGTTTGATCCGAAGCCATATATTGTTGTACCAATGAAGGAGAGGTGTAAAGAATATTTCGAATATGATTGAATTATATTGTGTTTTATGGTGTGAAGTTGCAAGACCGCCTTTGTGAATCCATGTAAACGGACACAGTCGTTAACTACGTGGTACTTGTCAAGAGTAATATGGTCATTAGTTAGGAAGTCTCGGTCCATGGTCCACGGAGGGGAAAGCGAGAGTAAACGTTGGGGGGACCAGAAAAGCCCGTGTTCCTATCCAACTGTAGGACTTCGTAGCAGGGATATGTATCTCACTAGCCTGTAAGGAATGACTATCATCATTCTCTTTTAGGGTCTGCCTACGGGAGACTAACTAGCCTGGGACTCCTACACGTACTACGTATGAAAAGAGACCGCGGGTGATAAGGAACCAGCTAGATCTCGAGAAAACATACCTTCACGGTAGAAGGCGTCCTATAGCTAGTTTTAGTTCCAGAAATTCCTGGTACAGTGAAGATCTTGAATGAATAAATGATGCAGTCTGGCAGGGTCTAGCTCGTCCGTGTCAGGCCTTCAGGTAACAATAGGTACAACAGGGTACTACTACAACATCCGTAGGGACCTTGAAGGCATTGTTCCCATAGTCAGGGCAAGATGCTGTCGAGGAATTGTCGAGCACAGGTTTGTTAGATTTTCAAATTGATTGATGTACATACACGTTGACGGTCACGTATGTATTCAAATTTTGAATCAGAAGAGTAACTTGAAGGAGCAGGCCATCTGCCATCATGATGTAACATCGAGAACTACATCTAACCCTAACCCTAAAGATGTGGATGACCAACCTATGTCCATTATTTGCACTTGTTTGCAGTGTTACCCAGTGGTTTGCCAGCATCACGATTCAAGGCGCCCGTAAAGCCCTCCTCCACGACCCCGACAACTCGCACTCACCACAGCCCCCATCGACCCCGCAATCATGGCAAGCAAAGCCGCTAACAAACGCGTACGAGCTCATGTTGACCTTTAATCATTGTCATCTCGTTGATACGTCTGACTTCAGCTTACCAAGGAATATATCAGCATGCAGAGAGAGCCGCCCCCATTTGTTTGGGCCATACCAGATGAGAAGAACATATTGACTTGTGAGTGTTGATCCATATTATATGTGAAACATGCCTTTGAAGTCTTTCAATCCAGGGAATTACCTTATCGTACGTTCTTTGAGTGGAGTGTGCCCGACTATTGTCTGACACACCTTTGTTCTCCAGCGTGGCCCTCCAGATTCTCCTTTTTCTGGTGGAGAGTACCACGGTGTACTGATTTTCCCTCCGGAATATCCATTCAAGCCTCCTGGCATCAAGGTGAATTCTTGGCTGACACAACTGTTATCTCCGACTTCGACTTACGAATGTAATGCAAAAGATGTTCACCCCTTCTGGTCGTTTCCAACCAGACAAGAAGATTTGTTTCTCCATGTCTGATTTCCACCCCGGCACTGTACGTCCTGTTCAACCATTGTTAAAGTCGTTATAACTGAGTCCTTGCTAGTGGAATCCCGCTTGGAGTGTCGCTACGATGTGAGTACCTTTCTCGATGTTAATGAACCGGTTTCTTTCTTCTTCTCCGGACCTCTCCATGTGATAAGAACAATATTTTTTTGATGCTCGCCATCGCCATCTTTTCTGTTTACCGAAGCAATTTCCGTCATACCCGCCCGAGCGCTTACTCATCATAATGCACCCAGACTCACAGGATTGCTATCGTTCATGCTTTCCGACGAGATGACCACTGGCTCAGTGACCTCTTCGGATGGCCACAAACGTGCCTACGCTGCACGCAGTCACTCCTTCAATTTGAGCCAATCAAGATTCAAGGAAGCTTTCCCAGACGTGAGCATCTTATTTTCAATATCTTCTCGACGATACGGCAAGCCCCATAGAGGCTTGATTACCGTTTCACCGCCCATCAGGCTCTCATGTTTGGCCTGAGGGATACGTGTTTCCAGCGGCATCTACTTGTACCTGATTTGCTGACCACCTCCGCGCCTTCCGCAGTTTTGTACGGACACGCTGCGGGACCTACCGAATATGGGAGAGCGGGAGCGAGGGAAACCAGATCTTCCGGCTACGCAGCCTGCACCTCTCACACATACAGCTAGTTTATTCTCTCCGCCTCTCTCACGATCAGCCTCAGCGACGCTCCAGCCGCAGGTGCGTGACAGGCGGCCTGTCGCACAGGCTCTCGCTACTACGACGACGTCAAATGCGAGCGATGTTGTAAATACCAGCTTGACGTCTACAAATAAGCCGACGACAAAACCCCAGGGGTGGACGGGGCCGTTGCGTCAGGTCCTATGGGAGAAGTGGAGATGGGGAGTATTGATTGCGTTTGCGGTCATTGTGTCACGACTATCATCGAGCCCGTGACATATTCTGGGGTTTGGGAGCTACAGTGTGTCATAATTTTTTTCCTCGCATTTGTGTCATGATTGGATATCAATAAAGATATGGACTTGCATATACGCCCTCGTCTATGTTATGTACATACTGCACGGCTTAGGCCCGTCCCACGTTACATAGTCATCGATGACAACGTTCTACCAGTGTAAAAATTTAATTCTACGATCGAAAGCTCGTTGCACACGTCAATGCTTGTCACTGCATCTTACAATTTCCGGTGCTTCCACCTTTCCACTTGCGGTGGGGTATCCCTAGGCTGTTTCCCAGAGTCTATTGATGGGTCCATGAACCCCAGTGACAAGCGGCTCAACCGCTCTCCAAAGATCTTCCGCGACTTCTTCCTTGTTCTTCCCTGCATCAATCTCCACCCACTTTCCCTCGCCCTCTTCCTGCATCGCCCGCCCAATTTTATCGAATACCTGCCTCACACCTGTCTGCACATCCTCTCTTTCATACCTCTCCAGCCCGTACCCGCCCCTCGCGGCTGCGACCTCTGGACTGATATTCAAGAACAGCGTAAGGTCCGGCGCAGGGAGCCCAACCTCAGGCGCACGACACCATTCGTACGACAGTCCCTTGCGCGCTGTAAATGCGATGCCCGAGAACGCATATCGGTCAGCAAGGACGGTCGTCCCCTGCGTGAGATAAGCTGTTATCGTAGATCTGTGTATTTTTTTTCAAAAAAAGAAAAAGAAAATAGAAGTGATGTCATGAAACGTAGAACAGTGATTACGCACGCGAGTTCCCAGCGGTTGGCGGAGAAGAGGAGGTGGATGGCGTGGTCGTCCAGATCGGATTCGGACCGGAGGTATGCGTCGATCATCTTCCCAATGGCTGTCGTGCGGTCTGGGAGAGGAATTGTATTCAGTGCGCTGTTGCGGTGGGGGACGTGGACTGGAAGTGTACCGGGGAATTTAAGTAGGACTACCTTTGGTGGTGTGGTGGCCCCTGCATCTTGGGAGTCCTGCAGGCGGTCGTGGAGGAGAGAAGCTTGAGTACTTTTCCCGGATTTGTCTAATCCCTCGATGACGACGAATGCGCCACGCTTTGTGCTTGACATGAGTGCTGTTGTGGTAGTTATCAAGTCGCGTCAGACGCGTTGTGTACGCGTTTGGATCAACGATAAGATTATGTAAATGATATCAGATAAACATGAGACGATACTTAGTATACATAGTAAAGGCTGTAAAGCAAACTACCAACAAGTATCACCGACGCCCGCGTGACCGTCCGTTCTTCTGCTTCATCGCAGTTTGTTTTCTCTCTCTCTCCTCTTCCCGTGCTCTCGCGCCGCGTTGGCGGGGATCGATGACCTCGTAATCTCGCTCAGCCTTCCTTGATTCCTCCCCATCGTCCTTCGGGAAGTGCAGGGCATGACCAATAAATCCGCGGTCGTCGTCCACTTCTATACCCGGGTCCTCACCACCAGGAACCGCTCCGCTTCCACTACCAACCATATCATCACCTTCTTCTTCAGCATCGTCTGTCCCCAAACGCGTGTTTGACTGTAACAATCCCCTAAAGCTGTTCAAAGCAGCTAGAACATCCCCCTCATCCTTCCTGCCCTTCCCTTTCTTCTGCAATCCACGCCCCTTGGAGTACTTCGCAAGTTCTTCCTCGAGATAAGACTTTGTCTTCTTAGCCTTCTTCCGCGCAGCTTCATCGTCGCTGTCCTCACCACCTTCTCGCTTACGCGTGAGTTTGCGGATCTCGTCCTCCATCTGCTCAATTTCAGCGCGTCGGGCATCACTATGGAAGTCACACGTCAATTTGGTGCACGGCAGGGAATAATAGATTAAAAACCTTCCGGAAGCCTTCTCTTTCGCATGTGTTTCGCGAATCTTCTTGATGTCTTTATCTAGGCCCTCTGTTTTGTTACTTTTTGAAGACTTTTCGTGCTATCGATAATTTGTGTTATTCGTCACTCGGCAGTAGCTCAAAAGGAGGTACCTTGGGTGGTGGTTGTGATGATTCCTTCTCAGGTGCACGCTCTCGAGCATGCACTTCAGATTTCTTCGGAGGACCAAGCAAAGCTTCTGGCATCGGAATTACCGTGGCATTAGGATTGTCGATCACTGCAAACTGCTGCTTAGCGCCCGTCTTCGTTAACTTGTATAACTCACAGTCTGGTCGTGCAATTTTCTTCTTCTTGAAGGTTACGGGTTCTGCTTCCTCTTCGTCATCTCCGCCAAAACTCAGAAGCTTTACATCCCTTTGCCCGGTCAGTAAGATATATTAATATTAGGGTACGTTTCCTGACTCACTTTTTAGCACCTCGTCGACGCTCGGCCTCTTCTCGCTCACGCTGACCATTTTCCCGTGCTCGTTGCTGTGCACGCTTTTCAGCAGCAGTAATTCGGGGTATAATATCTGGGAATGGATTGTCGAGTATCGTTATCGACTTGATCTTCGGAGGACTGGATGACGAAAGCTCGTGAGCTTTAAAAGGAAAGGCCGCTACAAGTTTGCATCAAACCTACTACACGGGTCGTTCATTTTTGTCAATTTCTAGAGAAAGGGGAGAACAAATGATAAGGAAGCCCTGTGCGCAGCAGAGAGCCACCTACCCATCTCTCCAATTTTCATGACATCTAAGCCGAAGCCAGTGAGAAACCATCAAACTATGTCAAATCTCCAAACGCACTGTACAGAGTATCCCCCATTACCCTCCCGAACAATGTATGTTTGCCGTGTAGTTCATCCGCTCTGTCTGTGACTTGTCAGGGTCTTCAATTGTCAAGTCGAATGAGTGGTTCTCACCAAGGGTAATGAAGAACTGCGAGTCATTAGAATTCTTCTCCCCATTGTTGGCCATAGCGACAAGCCCACGGTGAGCAAACCGCAATCGCGGGTGGACTTCGTCCTCGAATGGTTCTTTAACATGGAGTGTGATGACCGTGAATCCAGGTAAATCATGAACACGACGAACCTCCATAGAATGACTCCCCGCCTCCGCCCGTCCCTGTTTTATCACCGGTTTGGACTAAGAATCCTGGCACAATTCTGCAAGAGAGGTCAGAGACCTCATTCAGCGCTCGCTGAATAGAGCATTACTAGCCTATGGAAGATAACACCATCATAATAACCTGACCTCAGAATGAGCTGACCAGCTTGGTTTCAAAGTGAAGCAATCCCTGACCTTCCAGCGCGAGTGCAATGAAGTTCCTGCATGCTTTCGGTGTTTCCTGGGCGTACGCTCAGCAACCAAGCCACATGCTCACAAACGCAATGCGCACCTTTGACCAAAGCTCGATGTCAATCTCGCCTGCTGTCGTATCAATTACCACTCGTCCATTTGTTGGGAGCGCCATTATTGCAGCCCAGGAAGAGTCGCAGGTGGTTAGGTTTACCTTTTACGGAAGTAGACAACTCTAAAAAAAGTAATATAGTTCTTGGTGAACTCCCATTGAATCTACACACATCATGGGTCGGCTACGGCGCTCTCGAACACATCATGCACAACGCGACGTGCATCGAGCATCCCGCACAAGGGTATGCACTGGCTTGCTACTAGTGTCATGCTCGTTTATTGACCTCGACTCAGGCTCGCACAAAAGATCTTGATCAAATCCAGCTCATTGATCTCGACCCAAAGGTAACAAAAATCGCTTCAGCCAGTGCGCTCCATTTAATCCCCCCCTAGAATCGCGCTGCTCTCGAAACACAACCTCTTGATTTTGAAAAACCTGGCCTTGCTCAGCACTACTGCGTCGAATGTGCCAAGTAAGTCAATGAGTCTTTTACCATATATTTTCAGTCAAACATTTTTGTGTCCCTGTCCAGATACTTTGAGACTGATACTGCGCTCCACTCACATTGGAGGAGTAAAGTACACAAACGGCGGTGCAAAGCTCTGAAGGAACCTGCGTACACGATAGAAGAAGCGGAAAGAGCAGCTGGTTTGGGGCGAGAAGGGAAAAGAGTACCAGTTTCTGCACAAGCTATACTTAGGTGCGAAACATCCCATAGAGGCTTTTTTTATATTGCTCAAATATGTCCTGCAGCGAATAGAGATGTAACTCAAGGATTGCCGGTCCCAGTCTTTCCGGTCGTCATCCGTGTAGCTGCTCGAGCTAGATTGGGCCCTCGAGTCATGCATTAGATGGGTTGTCCTGCAGTGCGTAGGGCCCGTAGGATCACTGCGCGAGGATGATTAGTGTCAACCAAAAAATATTAACATCGCTCTTTAGTTCTTAACCTTCGACCACTGAGGAGCGGTCGTAATAGACTCGTCCTAGTGGCACTGGATGATTCGCTGTTCCTGAGATACAGTAAAAAAACTTCGACGTGGCGTGTTTAACGATTACGAATTCCAGAGGCTTTGCACGGGATATGAATGAACGGGCCGAAATACCTCGAGATATGAGAAGCTGGTCATTCGGTCGAGAATGTTCTATCGCTGGTCACGGGTCTCCTGCGTGAGCGCTCTCGTACAAAATGATGATTCAATGTCATTTCGGCCAAATCCTCGTGTATTGCAGGCCTTCTTCATAATAATGTGGAGCGTGCCTCTGCATCATACCAGTAGGACGCTTCAGGTTGAGGTGAATGTTTCAACTATGTTGCACCAGATTGAGGGACTGACATAGTCGGTTTGCTATCAACAGATTGAAACGAAACGTATTTGTATTATACCATCACCATCTCGCAATCTTTCAAAGTCCGTTTCTCCTTGTCGCCTGAGGTGAGTAAGGATGTGGCATGGGACTCGATTATATGTAGCTAGTGTGATGCAGGGGCATTTTTAACACTACTTCATCGTGCAAACGACGCTTCGGCATA
Source organism: Rhizopogon rudus (assembly GCA_002995055.1). Taxonomy (NCBI): domain Eukaryota; kingdom Fungi; phylum Basidiomycota; class Agaricomycetes; order Boletales; family Rhizopogonaceae; genus Rhizopogon; species Rhizopogon rudus. Next base: position 6,635 of record PVYE01001000.1, on the reverse strand, counting down.
TTATCTCTTCACGTCCACACAGGTGAGTTGTTCTACACCACGTCATGTTGTCGCACAAAAAATCAATGAGATGGCTAGCAGTGACCTATCATGACCCAGAAGGAAAAGAACCATGATAAATTTGACCGATATGTGAAGAACTGCATCCCAATCCGCCTCATACGCCTGTCAGACATGTCGCTTGTCAGTCGTGACGATGTGAGGGAGCACTTCCGGAACTCTATTCGCCCAGAGGACTTCTATAATCCTTTATACCATGTTAGATACGCCATTCTGTCTCACCGATGGCTGCAGCAGGGAGAGCCTACCTACGAAGAGATGGCGGCGAGGATAGCATCAGGTCCGGGATACGAGAAGCTAGAGAAGTTTTGCGAAAAGGCCAGGGAGTGCCATCTGGAATTTGCGTGGTCAGATACCTGCTGCATCGATAAGAGCAGCACTACCGAACTCGACGAGTCAATTCGCTCCATGTTTCGTTGGTACAAGAACTCGGCTATTTGTATCGTCCATCTGGCACAAAGCATGACTATCGAGGACATAATGGATGATGAATGGACGACAAGGGGCTGGACTTTGCAAGAACTCCTTGCGCCCGACAAGATCAAATTCTTTAACGAGGACTGGATGCCTATGACGGATAGGAGAAACGACAAGAGTTACCTAAAGACCGACATAATGGAGTTTCTGGAGAGAGCCACTGGCATTCCTCATCATAACATATTCCGGTTTTCGCCAGGTCCGTATCAAGTGGATACGCGCATGGCGTGGGCAGCCACACGCAAAACGACAAGGGCCGAAGACCTGACCTACTCCATGATGGGCATTTTTAACGTCAGCCTGCCGATCGCGTATGGAGAAGGAGGAGAGCGGGCATTCTGCAGGCTGATCGAGGCTATCATGCAGTCTGGTGACCCTTCTGTCCTCAACTGGAGGGGCGACCCTGCAGATCATCATAGTTCACGTGCTATTCCTCGATCACCACAGAGCTTCGCGGGCCGTCGAGAGTTGAAGTTGGATGGCATACGACTGGAGATGACTATGACCAACCTCGGCTTACGAGTGCCTCTAGCGATGCTTCCTCTCAATTTCCATTCAAAAATGGATGTGGGGAACGCGTACGCCTTCACGCTCGAATGCCCGCTGTGTACGACCATAACGCTTGATATCAGTACAACGTCATTGGTCACCGCATCTCACCAGTATGCACTCGGGATTCTCAATTATTCACTTTTCGACGATGGATCACGCGAGGTACTAGGGATCCGAGGTAAGTCAGTCGGCTTCGTCCTATGCAGAATCAGAGATCAGTTTTATTCGCCGGGAAGACCAAAGCCGGTTGTACTCGACACTGTCGCTCCCCCGAAACATAAATTTGGACAGTGGAGCATAGCGTTATTTCAGGCGGGCCTGGTTGAGGTCAATTTTCCGAGCATACTGAGTTCATCAATGTTCTACATGAGTCGTAAGTACCTAAAGACCGTCTACTTGTAGCACTCTACGATAGCACACATGAGCATTACTAAAAAATTAAAATAACTAGCCTAACCTACGAATACGACCTAAGTAGCATCTACTTGTGATTTGCTTGTGATAGGCTCTATACTAGACAATACAAATATGTTGTCGTTTCTGGATTCAAATCTGAGTCATACTTAAGTTGTGAGGAAGAAAGGACTTGAGAAAGGATGCGTCATGTCTTCCTAGGTCTTCCACTCTTTGTGTAAAGTTTGCGTGCCAGTGGGACTAGAGTTGTAATTTCTCCTGTGCATCGCGCGAACCACTGGTAGTATCCTGGGCTCTCTGATGTTGCCAAAAGACCTGCCCTCCGGCAGCCTCTGGCCTTGACTCGGAATATACAGTCTCTTGCCGTTTCTCAACCCAAGTATTCGCATAGGTTGAGAGACTGTGAGAGACTGTGATGTAATAAATCTGATACCTGCCTGCGGTTCGAACTATTCAACTGAACAACCTAAGTACTTAGGATTCCTTGATCTTGCTGATGCCAGATGACCCGCGGTTGAGTTGACCCTGGTTGGCAGTGGGCTCCTGGCAAGGTCATGTTGGTCACCATGGAGCTTTGCACCGCATCCGAAATTCCGAATCAGTGATGTCGAAAACAAGTCGAAAAGCTTATTGTTGTCAGGTACAGCCTTCTCATCCGAGTCGCAGGTTGACTCTTCACAGCACGCTGGACGCTCTAGGTGAGAGTGAATGTTTCAACCATGTCGCACGAGATTAAGGACAGAGATGCTCGGTTTTCTATCAACAGATTTAACGAATTGTATTGGTATTCGGATCATCCCACAATCTTTTTTTTTCGCCTGAGGTGAGTGAGAATTTGGCATGCTCATTGCTGAAGTCTTGAGCCGATCACATATGTAGCTAGTTAGGCGCCCCGGAGACCTTTCCCAACGCTACTTCGTTGCGCACAGGGATTGCCTCTTGAATTTTGATGTCCACACACGTGAGTAGTGTTCTACGCTGCGTCATTTTGTCGCGTAAAAATTGAATGATTCATGGATAGGATAGATCTATCATGAGCCAGAAGGGAAACGTTGAAGCATTTGACCAATATGTGACGAATGACATTCCGATCCACCTCATACGCCTATCAGACATGTCGTTGGTCGGACGTGACGATGTGGGGGAACATTTCAGGAGCACTGTCCCTGAAGAGGGGTCCTCCAAGTATCGCTATTATCCCTCCGATCATGTAAAGTACGCCGTCCTGTCTCACAGATGGCTGCGTCAGGGAGAGCCTACCTACAAAGAAATGGAGGCGGGAACGGCGTCAGGTCTGGGTTACGAGAAGCTGAAGCAGTTTTGCGAGAAGGCTAAGGAGTGCGATGTAGAATTTGCATGGTCAGATACCTGCTGCATCGGCAAGAGCAGCAGTACCGAGCTCGACGAGTCAATTCGCTCCATGTTTCGGTGGTACAAGAACTCGGCTATTTGCATCATTCATCTGGCACAAAGCAAGACTATCCAAGACATAATGAATGATGAATGGATCACAAGGAGCTGGACGTTGCAAGAACTCCTTGCACCCCACAGGATCAAATTCTTCAACGAGGACTGGAAGCCCATCACGGGTAAAATAAATGACAAGAGTTACTTGAAGACCGACGTAATCATGCAGACTCTGGAGAAAGCCACTGGCATTCCCCATGACGACCTACATCAGTTTTCGCCAGGTCCGCAGAAGGTGGATACTCGCATGACGTGGGCAGCCAGCCGCAAAACGACCAGGGTTGAAGATGTTGCCTATTCCCTGATGGGAATTTTTGACGTCAGCCTGCAGATCGCGTATGGCGAAGGGGGAGACCGTGCATTCTGCAGGCTGATAGAGGTCATCATGCATGCTGGTGACCCTTCAGTTCTCAACTGGAGTGGCGAGGTTGCAAATCATCCAACTTCATCTGCTATTCCTCGGTCACCATGGAGCTTCGTGGGCCATCGAGTGGTGTATTGGGATGCGCGACTGGAGATGACTATGACTAGCCTCGGCTTACGAGTGCCTGTAGTGGTGTTTCCTTTAAATTTCCATTCGACAATGGATATGGGGAATGGGTATTTCTGCACCACATTCAGCAGCCCGCTATCTCCCACCATGAAGCTTGATGTCAATACACAATCACGAATCATTCAAAGAGCTCACCAGTTTGCACTCGGGATTCTCAACTATTCACTTATCAGTGATGGATCATGCGAGGTATTGCAGATAGCAGTCAAGTCGGCCGGCTTCATCCTAAGCAGAACCACGTATTCGCTCCCCTTCCCGACCAGGCTATGCGGCGTTGTGCTTGGTGCCGTTTCTCGCCCGAAACATATATTTGGGCAGTGGAGGATGGGAATGCAGGCAGGCTTGGTCGAGGTTAATTTTCCGACTCGGAAAATACGGACTCACTCAAAGTTTTACATGGATCGTAAGTACCTAGAGACTGTCTATTTGTAGCAGTGGCTCTACGGCAACAGTAATAACACTGATTATAAGTAGTTGGACGTGCCTTGGAATGCGAGTCAGAGGGTGCAATCTATATATTTTACTGTTTCCCGCACATTGGAGACAATATTCATCATGATTTATTTTCAGTTGGCTTTGCCTTCAGCTGACTATTGAGCTGTGAGACGTCCACTAGGTTGCATACGTCTGAGAGAAAGATGTTAATTATGTAGGAAAATGTCTCGAGAACATGCAATGATCCGCACAAGACAATAGTTTACAGTCACATGCAAAAATGCCTGCAAAAGCCGACACTATCCGCCTGCCCTTGCTCTCGCCCATAACATCGCAACTTGTGAATCTCCAATAGTGGTCATGTCCAGTAACGCATGTACACCGCCACCACCACCACAGTGGACTCCAGGACCTTGTGGGTAGAGACTAGCGCATACTAGTCCTGGGGACACTTGCCATATACGACCCTGGCGGGGAGCTCTGAGGATAACCAGCTGCTGCAGGCACACCGCCTGCGTGCATGTACGGCACATGCCCTACGTCCTGTAAATCCACCATGTGCAGTGGGAGAGTACGGTTGCTAATGTGGTGGAGAAGTATAGCCATACGTGAGTACCTCCGACCACTGACGTTGTCGTTGCCGTCCGATACAGCGAAGATGCACTGCCAAATGAAGTCGTCGGCAAATGATGCAGGGACTCGGTAGTATGGCTGCGACGGGTATTGGTTTGTGATGAGTTCGGGCTCGTGTGGGGCACATGCTGGGAGGGCAGAGATTGATGGCTTGTTGATGTGCTGGCTGTTGCTGAGTCTGAGTGTATGGGTGTTGTGGCTATTGGTTCAACTGAGGAGGCTCTAGAAACGGAAATGAAGAAAGGGCGCGACAACAATAGTTGACGACAGCTATTATCATGATTAGTAGGTGGGCGCAATGGGCGACGTACAGCATAATTCACGAGGAATATTCCTGTACATTCGCCACCAATCCTTGTAGCCCCAACGTCACCTTTTTTGAAGGCGAGTTTGCCAGGTTTCGTTAAGTCAAACGTATGCAGAGCGCGGACGGTGGCTGCCGGTGTGATGAGATGTGAGCGATGCTGTCAAAGAGGCAGCCTTGGTTGAAACGCCGCCACCGCAGAGTAGGTTGATGTGTGTGCGACCCCGGGTGCTTGGGGACGTGTGGAGTAAGATCATCGAAGTCGTTCACGGGCTGCACGTGATCACGCGACGCGTCTATTCGGGGAAATCCGAGCGACTTCATGTGAGGTGCCATTGCGAAGTACCAATCTCCAAAAAAAAATCCATCTAGGTTCCAGGATCTGCAAATTGTAAGGAGTACTCCCTTGGTGGACTCTTACCATATGGAAATTCACTGTTGAACTGCCAGTCTAATGGCGGATGGTTCACAGATGCATTGTCCAGCTCAGGCTCTGCGGCACTGCAGTGACTGCAGACAGACTTCTTATATCCGGAGCATATGATTTGTGTAAAATCCTGATTCTCCAGATATGGGAAGCTTGTCTTTCTCTCGAGAATATTCTATTTATTGCTGTCAAGTACAGCCTAGAGGGCACTCTCGCATCAGGCCCATGCCATCTTCACAGCACAACGCTGCATTGTACTATCACCCAAGACCCTTTAATTTGAGGTGAACGTTTCGACTATGTTGCAGCCTGCATGGATCGCAGCACTGATATGTTGGGTTGGCCATCAGCAGATTGTCACGGATCGTGCTGGCATCATCTCAATACAATCTTTCGCCTGACGCAAGTGAGAATTTAGAATGTTGAAATCTCGACTCAATCATACATAACTAGTTCGACAGAGGGACCCCTTCAAATTGCAGCGCTACTTCATCGTGCACCCTGATACATCAGATCACCTCTCGATGTCCACGCAGGTGAGTCTTGTTCTATGCTACTTGATTTTATCGCAGAAGAATTTATGATGTTCATAGTATGGACCTTTCATGAGCCAGAGGGAAAGCAACGTTTGAAGCATTTGAAAAATATGTGATGAACGAGATCCCGATCCGCCTCCTACTCTTATCAGACATGTCTTTGGTCGGGCGTGACTACGTGAGGGAACATTTCAGGAACTCTGTCCCTGATGAGGGGTCCTCCTATGATTCCTATGCTTCCTACTATGCTTCCGACCATGTCAAATACGCCGTTCTATCTCACCGATGGCTGCGTCAGGGAGAGCCTACCTACAAAGAGATGGAAGCAAGAACGGTATCAGGTCCGGGATACGAGAAGCTGCAGAAGCTTTGTGAGAAGGCCAGGGAGTACGATGTGGAATTTGCGTGGTCAGTTACCTGCTGCATCGACAAGAGCAGCAGTACCGAGCTCGGCGAGTCCATTCGCTCCATGTTTCGGTGGTACAACAATTCGGCTGTTTGCATCATCCATCTGGCCCAAAGCAAGACGATCAAAGACATAATGGGCGATGAATGGACGATAAGGGGCTGGACGTTGCAAGAACTCCTCGCACCCCACAAGATCAAATTCTTCAACGAGGACTGGATGCCCATGACGAACGAGAGAAATAACAAGAGTGTCGAAATGTCCGACATAATGAAGACTTTGGAGAGAGCCACTGGCATTCATCATCATCACCTCAGAGGGTTTCCCCTACCCCGACCGCTTGTACTTCTAGTTCTACTTAGGTCGATACC
>PVYE01000997.1:14440-28465 GCA_002995055.1 Rhizopogon rudus | reverse complement strand
TAACTACACATTTTGTTAGTCTGCCTAGGCTGACCAAATACTTACATAGTCATTCCTTGTTGTATATCACTAAAATTATCGAATATACTGCCACAGTGAAGCGTGTGCTGTTTACGTAATGTATGTTTATGTCCCAGCTCTTAAGTACCTATACTGCACCCGCTTGCACACACTTCGGTCTGTGTAACTTCCGTGTTCAACGTTCAACATGGGCAAACTTAACATTGCACACCATAAATCATATCATCCCTACCGCCGCGATAACATCGAGCGTGTGCGGAGAGACGAAGAGGAAGCTGCGCACAAGGAAGCTGAGGCTGAGGGACGAATAGTGCTGGCTGATGCAGAGGCTCGGCTGGATGTCCTTCGGGAGCGTGCAGGGCTTGGTAAAGGAAAAGGGAAGAAAAAAGATGATGATATGAAGCCTATAGAAGATGCCAAGGTCGCCATCGCTGCCAGCAGCTCGATTAAAGAACATATCAATCTTTTTGAGGATTTAGAGCAGGTTGGTTGGTTCTGGCCATTCTATGCGCCTATACTGATATGGTGCTAGCAAGAAATGATTACTTCTATACGAGCAACGAAGAAGACCACGCCGTCGGAGACTGAGAGGGGTGTACCTCTGGCCCCGAGCGCGAAAGATCTCAGACCGTGGTATAGCGAACGTGATAAGGAAAAGGAATACCCAGAGGATGAGAAGCATGAACGCCTAAGGTATGTATTGCATTTTTATCTAGCACTAAATTTACCAAGCCCTTGTTCGACGTTCCAGAAAGCGCGATATGGCTTCGAAGACTATGAATGACCCCCTCACAGCGATCACACATCAACTTGCATCACGCTCATCATCAAGCAGTTCTTCCCCTGCCCCTCAGCGCTCCAAACATCGCCCCACACCTGGATCAAATGGCTCGATGAAACCGCCTCCCCCGCCGTCGGATGCCACATCCATGCGCCTTGCGCGTGAATCATCAGAACGCGAGCGCGCACTGGCCTTAGTACGACGCAAGCAACGTGAAATGAGAGGCAGCGAGACGCCGAGCACTGTACACGGGGGACTAGATGAAGGGTATGGGGACGTATTTAATCGGCGTGAGGTTGAGGAAGCGCATTCATATCGACGGCGGCGGTGGTAAGTGTATTCTCCGTCCATCAGATGTTTATTGTGTTGTGTGTTCCACATTCTCCCGCTACGACGGGACGCTGTATCAACTATTTTAGGCAGTCGCTGCACTTGGACGGGATACCTGGCCTTACATGTTGTTAAGGTCTAGCCTCCGAATATTTTCTACAACATTTACACTCCTGCCACTTAGATCCCATCAACGAAACTCCTATCATTTATAGTGCAACGTACATGAGGTTCAGCGAACATCTTGAATCGGAACCGATTCTGAAGGCCTAGTAGATGGGCTGTACACCAGCCTAGGCAGGCTCCAACTTTCGGAGGAGCTTTCACTCCAACGTGCGTGTTGTCTTAGCTGAAGATGTTCGACTGGCTATCGTTATTTTCAACGAGGATACATTCGCTCCGATCTCAAATATTTCCCATTTGGTTTTGGTAGATGGTATGTTTTAACCATGTCCAGTCAAACAAGTCAATTTGACAAATGAAGTAGCGTCTGCCCAGGACAACATTTACTGAGTGACTCTATTCTAATCACACCCGTCCAATGGTTTATTCCATACCGGGACAGGACAGCATTGGAATCATGAACTGCATGTGGTGTAGCGGCCTTGTGAAATTCAGATTGAGCTGCAAGGCCTTATGAACAAGAAGCGAGTGTATCTCTATCCGTGCCACTCGGACCAGCTTTGAAGAATGGCAGAAGGATACTTTACTTGTTCGCGAAGTGCTAACTATGTAGGGCATACACTGCAATGGATGTCAGTCAACCTGAAAAACGGCACAAACTAACGCAATCAGGACACAGCTGTCCCAATGCGAACCGTCTCCTGTCAAAGTCATCAATGATGGGTTTCGGTTTGTGGTGAGACCCGTAGCCGCCTATCCATTGATATGAACGCCGTGCTTAGCCTTCAAGCAGTGCGTGCGACGTCAAGCCTTCAAGCTCAAGACCCAGACTAAGAAATGTTGTAGACTATATAAAAATTTGGATCGATCAGGAGTGAGGTGGAGGTCTACCGTGACTGAGGAGCGAGTCTCATGTGCAGCGACATGTGATGCTACAAGCATCTGTGAGTTTGTCTAGAGCATTGCCGTTCCCATGGACGAATGACTTAGTATGACGACCTGCATTGAGAAGACTTGAAATTGTGAAACTCGGTATTCACACGAGGAGACATTTTAGTGCATCGAGTTTCTTAGGCCAACTAGAGCCTTTTCACAGTGCCAGCACAAGACAGTGTTAGATACCCACAAAAACGACTTTGCTGGGCGGCCCACTGGAGTGCAAATTGTACTAGTAGTGGCGAGTACTGTTCACACTCTAGTGGGCCTGTCGTCATTGAAGTCCTGGAGTCCCACTGGTGGTTGGCGCCATTTGACGAAGAAGTTTGGAACAAGTTGAACGCGGAGTTCCAAAAGGTAATCTTCATTGCCATCCTGGTCATCAGCCGAAACAGCATCAGAACTTGAACTTGAAGAACTCTTGCCCTTTTCTCTGTTATCACATGCACGGCTCGCCGTCGATGGTCAGGCAAGCAGCAGTTATATGTTGTGTTCTTCTGTTCAGTAGCACGATGGGTTTGATGACAAACTCATTGGGACGAGACTTTCTACTCAGGCTTGAAGTATGTCTAGAAATCCATCGGGCAGTAACTTATTCAGTATCTTTTAGACAGTAATAATGGGCTACCATGTGTCGGGTGAGTGCCTTCCGAACGTCTTAACAGGATATTTTATTTGTTAGTGGAACCACCCAGATGGACGAATCGTAGTTCCGTAGCACCACAGCAACCTTTGCTGTCATATCTGGCAGATGGCCCCAAAGGAGACCTTTCCACTCTGAACTGCGCATTATTGGATAATTCAAAGACATCTGATACCCCCGTATCGGCTTTTGAGATGCCGCCAATCGAGATGTAGCTCAATTCCATCAGTTTTCGTCTTCTGTTTCACTGACCTTGATCTTATAAAAGGTGCTCTTCTGAGTGCAGGTTTGTTTTCAGTTTCTCTTGACTCATCTGAGGAAGCAATGTTGTATCACTTAAAGTTTCTCCTCTTCAGCGCAATCTTCGCGTCATCCACTCTTGTCTCTGCGCTGGGCACATCTTGCCTAGCACCGTTGACTGGTGGGACAGCCGCTCCAGGTGATCCATATTGGCTAGAGACTATTCACCACCAAGGAACATCGGCCTTCAACCCGGACCCCAGTATTTACGCGGTTTTCAGGAATGTCAAGGATTTGGGGGCTAAGGGCGATGGTGTCACCGATGACACTGCTGCTATCAAGCATGTTACTCTTCTGGTGTCCAAGCGTTGACTAACCAGTGTTCCAGTTCGGCCATGTCTTCTGGTGGACGTTGTGGTGGTGGATCTTGTGAATCTTCCACGTCAGTGCAGGTTATCACTCGTGTGCGCATATATTGACCGATTGTGGCCTTTAGCATTACACCAGCCATCGTGTATTTCCCTGCAGGGTATATATTTCCGTTAATATCATGAGATATACTGTTTACACTAGACAGGACTTACCTCGTCTCTTCGGCAATTCAGACGTACTATTACACTCAGATGATCGGAGACGCGAAAAACCCTCCAACCCTTCTTGCCAGTTCATCATTCAATGGGTTTGCAGTCATCGGTACTTGACCTATTGTGTTATTTAGAAGGTTAGCTCTGTCTCACTTATGCTCTGCCTAGATGCCGATCCCTACATCCCCAATGGTTGGGGTGCTCAATGGTTCACAAACCAAAACAATTTGTGCGCGCTGTTTTTCTGCGTCTCTTGCTCCATAGCTCATGGACTTCTAGCTATCGTTCCGTTCGAAACTTGATCATCGACTTGAGACAAATTCCTGCATCGAATGCTGCAATTGGCTTGCACTGGCAAGTTGCGCAGTCCACTTCGCTAATGAATATCGTGGTGGAGATGTCCATCGAGTCTGGCAACAACCATCAAGGCATATTCATGGAGAATGGAAGGTGAGAAGGAGGTCAACTTCTGTATTTAATATTGATTCTTAACTGCTTTGACCAGTGGTGGCTTTATGGGAGGTGAGCATTCTACCCTAATATTAGTACAGCAACATGACATTTCCTCCGTCAGACCTCGTATTCAATGGAGGTAGATCCCTGTAATTGCCTTTATTTTTCCTGTAGTGACGCTTTGCCAGGAAAATACGGGATTCAAGTTGGTAACCAACAGTTCACAGTGCGTAATTTGACAGTAAATAACGCTGCCATTGGTTTGTTCTCTCGTCCATTTACAAGTCATCATGCACTAAATATCCATATCAACTCATAGCTGTCTCTGGTATCTGGAACTGGGGTAACATTTAATTCAGCTATATTTTCGATATTTCTCACATTGTTCCAGGATTCACCTATCAAGGGGTCACGATTAATGATTGTCAAGTATATCTTGAACTTGTGTATTATGTTGAAGAGAATTGACATTCAACAGGTTGGCTTTGATTTAACGACCGGTGGAACATCAGCAAGTCATCAGGTCAGCCAATATCCGAAACTTTGTATTGGCAAGTAGCTAAAGACTGCGTAGACTGTTGGTTCGGAGGCTATCATCGACGCAGTTGTGACCAATACTCCCATATTCCTTCGCACCTCGGAAGCTAGCAATGGTCGACTCGCAGGCTCCATCGTTCTCAACAATATAAAGCTAAACAATGTTCCCACCGCAGTTGGTGTTGCTGGTGGAGCCACAGTCCTTGCTGGTGGTTCGACCACGATCGATACGTGGGTTCAAGGAAATGTCTATTCCGGCACCAGTGGGTCCGGGACTTTTACACAAGGATACATTCCCTCTATGCAGAAGTCCTCCAACCTTCTGGATAGTGCTGGACGAATTGTCGGGAAGTCTCATCCTCAGTACGCAGACTACGCTACCAGCCAATTCATCAGCGTCAAGAGCCAGGGTGCGACAGGTGATGGACATACAGACGATACCGCCACTATTCAAAACGTTATTGATGAGGTATGCTACACTCCGTTCTTCTCCTGTAGTCAAAGTGAACGACATTTTTCAGTATGCGGGATGCAAGATCATCTTCTTCGATGCAGGAACGTACTATGTGACCGATACCATCACCATCCCTGCGGGAACTCAGATCGTCGGTGAAGCCTGGTCTGTCATCATGGCTGGTGGGAGTGCCTTCAGCGATGAGAACAACCCGCGGGTCGTTATCCAAGCAGGCGCTGCTAATTCTGAAGGAGTCTTGGAGATAAGTGACATAGTTTTTACAACCTTTGGCCCTGGTAATCAGAAATTTGTCTCTCCTGCTCGCAAAGCTGATCTCTCATAGCTCCCGGTGCAATAATGATCGAGTGGAATGTGCACGATCCATCCGGTCAACAAGCTGCTGCGGGAATGTGGGACAGCCACATTAGGTCTGTCTTTGTTTTCTTATGGATTTTACATGTGTTAACGAAGACCCTACAGGTTGGGTGGAGGTAACTCTTTCCATATTTACTGATGGAGAAACGTTCTGACTCTTTCTCACTAGCTGACGGTACGAACTTGCAGCGTGCACAGTGTCCCTCGGGATCTATCAACGCTGACTGTAAGGCTGCTTTCCTTGGGATACACCTGACTCCTGGATCGAGCGCATACTTTGAGGTATGAAAGCTACAGGTCCCCCAAGTCCTCCATCCTGATATTATCACACAGGGCACGTGGGTTTGGGTTGCCGACCACGACCTTGATACGCCTCACTCCCCTCAAACTTCAATTTTTTCTGGTCGTGGAATTCTTTCCGAGTCAAACGGTCCCGTTTGGTTCATTGGCACATGTACGTAGCATCTGTGACTCTCATGATTTCCCCTGACAACTTAACATAGCTTGTGAGTTGCTACCAGAACACTATGTCACTAGCTTATGCTTGCAATTTGCACTGTAATAGCTGAACACTCTACGCTGTACCAGTATAACCTAGTCAACGCTCAGGACCACTACATTGGCTTCGCCCAGACTGAAACGGTATAGACTGACCTTCAAATCATGTTTATTTCCAGCTGATGCACTCCGCAGCCATATTATCAACCCGTTCCGGAAGCGCCGGCACCTTTTAGCACTGACGCAACTTACCATGACCCTACCTTCTCTAGTTCAATCAACATGGCCTGGGGAATGTATATCCAGTCCTCAAGTGGCATCATTATATTTGGTATGCATTGTTCACGTCATTAACTCTTGCACACTATTCATCAAGCATATGATAGGCGCGGGGTTCTATAACTTCTTCCAAGTGAGGAGACTACAACTTCTTATCTCTTTTTTGTTACTTATGATCGTTCAGGATTACACACAAGACTGTTTGGCCACTAACACTTGCCAAGTGCAAGTTTTCAACATCGATACCGAGTCGAGCGTCACCGCATACAGTGTATCGACCGTAGGGATTACTTACCAGCTTAGCGTATCACAGAAGGGGGTTATCCTTTCCAGCGAAAATCGTAATGGCTTCCAAGAGACGTTCACGGTTTGGAGCAAGTAGGAAGAAATTGCAGAGTGGTTTTTGCAGTATGTAGTATACAATATGTGAAGTTCAAGATTGGAAATAATACAGGTCCCTATATACGTGGGTCTATGGTTTCATGACTGCATATCAGCATGAACAAGATATCATAAGGTAAGGGTAAACATGTTCCGATAAACTTTCCTAAAAAAACAGTCCTAGTTGAGAGTAAGAATTTGCATGCGTTCCTCTCGTGTGGCATACAATAGCAAATACGGGAATCCTTCAGCCTTTCGCTTGGCGGCTGCTTCGCGAATTTGGTGAGCATATGGCATGTGGACAGTAGGCATGGATACAGTGATACCCTTCCAAGCCTCTTCATCCGTGATCCAGGAGGCGCTCTTTACGAGGGTATCAAAGACCGCGTTTGAAACGTCAACAGCAAGCATAGGCATTCCATGCTGTATTGCGACTTTAATGTGCCCTGCCTTTTCGTACGCTAAATCTCTGTCAGTAATTTTTGGAATCGAGTGGCTGTCGTCGGCGTTACCTCGATCGAGAAGAATCTGTTTGACGTGTTTTCTCTGCTTCTTTGCATCGATGGGCAGAATGAGCTGTACTTCAGATGTACTAGATGCATCCTTCGATGGTATCGGTGCCGTGAGAACATCGGGGTATGCAGATGAACCTGAAGTAGCCAAGTCTATGCGCTTCTGCTCAGCAATCTGGTGTTGAAGCCAGCCGACGAGATCCTGGCGTGAAACTGCCAATTTCGATCAGCCACAGAGATGGGAAGAGTTCGGAAAAGAATCATACCTTCATACTCTGTGCCCTTCAAGATGCTCTTCACCTTGAAAGCAGCCTGCTCGCGACGCACAGTGCGGGGTCGAGGATAGATGGCAAATCTGGTACCAGACATCAGAATGAAGAGTTCCGATAATTTTGGTTTTGGACATACAATATCCCTTCTCGTGATAGGTCGGCGTGACTCTCATGTTCAAATTCCATGAGGCTAGCATCATACATGATATCGGCGCTAATGTTGTTTTGCCACAGCAAAGAAGCCACTTCCAAACGATCCTGCAGGTAGCCTGGCTGGTATGAAAGAATGTATACGTCGCATCTCCGAGGGCTCCAAAAACCGAATGACCGCTGTTCCTTGACGAGTGCTTTGACGGAGGTGCTCTGGAAGGCCGCCAAGACAACCGTGATCTTCTCAAGAGCAATTTGCACAGCGAACGCGCAAATAGGAGGATCAGACCGTGATTTCGCAGTGGAGTACTGGGCTATGAGATTGTCGTACCTAGCATAGATGTCAGCGCTGTTAAATTCGACGTCGGATATCATACCGTCCAGCTGCTGCGAGAACGTCCAGCCGTCTAGTTCGTCTAACTACCTCGATGCGCACACCTTCCTTGAAATGCATGTGATGAGCACCCCACATTAAGGGATGGAAGAAAACGGGGAAAGAGAAACCAGCAGATGTGGCAAATTGTATTGTTTCCTTGACCTCCTCCACGGCGGGCTTCATGACAGTAACAAGGGTAGGCGAAACCTTTTCAAGTTTGGATAGGAGAGCGTCGATGTCCTCATCTATTCCTGCGATCAGCTCATTCACGTGGAAGCCTGCCCGGTAGGATCACCTATTTCAGCTAGCGCTTCTAATTCATCCGTCGTACTCCTCAAGAGCCCTTTCTTCAACAGCGAAGCTCGCTTTTGCGAAGCAGTAGACTTGGACTGATTGATGATATCCATCACAGAAGAACGGAGCTCCTCAGGAATACGATTCAAAGCCAGATCCACGACTAGCTCTCTATGTTAGTGAACGTCAGCAGAATACGGAAGCATCATACCCTTGGAATGGGAAATATGGATCTCATAGTTCTGAGCAAGGTTTGGGAAGCTGGTCAAGCAATTGCTAAGAAGCGCAAGGACCTCGGCACCAGCCGCGATCAGGCCATGCTTGGTGTCGGGAGTGATGACGTCAAGGACTGCTGCCTTTGTAGCCTTTGGATGTCCTGGAGCGGAGCTGCGAATGTAGAAGCGATCATCATAAGAGCATTTCTAAGAAGCTCGAAATCACTCGCTTTGGCCGATAGATATTCGTAATATGGAATCGCTTAATCCTTCGCGCTCCGTCTCGTGCAGCTAACCGAGCGAAAGGAACCAGCGCGTTGTTTGGCAAGCAAACCAATTCTCCATGACGATCAATGAAGGTTGCATGGGTTTGGCTCTCTTCAGGATTGGTCGATGGTACTAGAAGTGGAGGTTCCATATTGACCGCGCCATGTAGTCGGAAGATGGCTGCGACTCGGTTCTCAACGATCTCGTTCAGATGCGCGTGCTCAGGAGTTTCAGCCTCTAAGTCGTATAAGTGGCTTCGGACTAGATCAACAGGCCGACTGAACAAGGCAGACAACACGCCCTGATGGTATGGAGAGTCCGGTTTAGCTGCCGTTTGCGCATTAAGCATCATCAATCTTCGTCCAGATATTTACGTACTCATCATCCGCAGAGCTCCTCTGAAATATTCATCTTCTACTCTAGGAGGGAGAAGGGGGCTTTGGGAGAGTTCCAGAGCAGTCGGGCGCTGTGTTGGGTCATGGCGAAGGAGCGAAGCAATAACTGCAATGGGTCAGCACAGCACAATGAGAATGATATCTATAAAATTAAACTAACTTTGCTTCTGGCGAGAACGCTGAGCGTCCCAATCTCGAGGGAAGTATACCTCGGGCTTCCTAAGGTCTTCGAGCACGGCTATACGCTCCGCTCCGGTGGAAAAAGAATAGTTCATCTCAAAGAAAACGATCTACGAGATGTGGGACCATGCTCGGTGCGATGTTAAAACTCACTCACCCCCAAACTGTACATGTCGGCTTTGCTGTGATTACGAGGTCCTCGTTTCCTGGACTGGACTTCTGGAGCTATGTACAACTTAGTTCCAACCTCTGCAAAACGTCAGCGTTGACCGCGGTTTGACGGATTGTGACAAACCGAGCGTCAGTTCAGAGTCTGAATGAACGACAGACGGTGATAGGTCTGAGGGGTCAACAGCAGCTAAACTCGACGTGGCCAAACCAAAGTCTCCAACTGGTCACGACGTCAAATCAAGCGCTTAAAGAGTACACCAAAAGACTCGCCTTTGCAGTCTCCTTTCCCATCTGAGTGGAAGATAAATGCATAGGAACAAGTATGTGTATGTAAGAAGATTGCATACCAATGAAGATGTTCGTGAGCTTGATATCTCGGTGAAGCTAGCTTGTCGTGAGAACGGACAGCAAGTCAGACGATTATTTCTGGCTTACAATACCCATGCTACCCATGTGCACCAAGGCATCGAGGATTTGATAAAACAGTCGCCAAGCCTCCTCTTCCGACAAGTCCTCTGCTACTCGCTGCATCATGATTCCGTCAATTACGCAAAGTATGTTCAGTCGGATGTCGTACCTCTTTCAGCGTCTGGCGCTCGACAAATTCCTGAGTGAGATGATTTCAGTGATGTGCCCAAGATCCATGTCGATCTTACCATTTGTATATACAGGGTTCGTGGCTGGATAGTATCCTTCGGAATATCTACTTCCACGTCGGTGATGTACTCCGAGGAAAAGAGATTACCGAATTCCCCGTCGCTGTCGTCGTCTTCTTCATCGTCGTCGTCGTCTTCGCGATTATCATCCTTGATCTCGGAGCGGGTGAAATGAATACTTGGAAAAGACGTCTTATCCGAACTATAATCGTCCAGGTCTTCCATCTTAACCTTGAATGGATCAGACTTTTCGCGCTCATGCGACTGGGGCACGGATGTCATTCCACTCTCAGTTCCAGAATCAGACCCCGTATCAGAATATGAGGACGTTCTGCTCGAATTCGGCTCGTTGAACTCGACCCATGTCGTGTAATATCGGACGATGAATCGATGCGAGAGCCTACTTAGGGCGTTCACTTCGCGAAACAGCTTGTTGTCGTCCTTGTCTGATCGTAAGCGAATCTTCTTGACTATGCATTGGCGCGAGGTTCATTAGACAATTGTTCCTCGAATTTCGAATTACATACCAGCATAGATGCGGCTATCAATCCTGTTTCGAGCTTTAACGACAGACCCAAAAGCTCCTCTGCCCTGAGAACTAGCGTAAGTGAGAGACTAGGTACAATATGAATCATGATACCAAGAGTTCAAGCTCCTCCCAATCCTCCTTCCAGCGACTGGCCGGGGCAAAGCGCTGTGGCACGAAGTAGTCTTTCTCAGGAGAGCCAAAGTACCCATTTGGGATCGGAGTTCTGACATCTGTAGAACGAGGTAAGCATGAAAGATATAAAAATAGACTGTCAGTATTACCATTGCCAGCGAATGGGATTACAGTGGGACTGCCCACCCTTCTTGGAGACTGCAGAGGGGCCGCCGATGCGAGTTCCGCCAAAAGGCTCAGGCAGGATACTTTCTTTGCATGCACCAACATATTCAGTGCACATGCTTGAAGAGTGGGAGAAAGAGCAGCTGAAGCGTAGAGTAAGTTCGATTACAGGACGCAACACAATAAGGGATTACCGGCTTGAAGTGCCTCTTTTGGGTCACTAAACTGCCTCATAACGTCCCTTCCATTGACCATTTGCATGAAAACAACTCCGACACTGTGGATATCGCGACTCCGGGTATAAGACAGAACAGACTCAAGGACATCTTTGGATAACCTGACATACCAGTCGATGAGGAGCCTGGACGTACACTCTTCGCTTCACTCACCAGGGTGTAGGGCGTATAGACTCGTCCTCGTTCACGGTTGACATACCGGTGCCAAACGGATTAGACTTATGGTAGTCCTTCAACCGCGCATGATAACTAACTTTGCCTATCCTGACCATCTTGGAGTGCGTTCTATTCTCTCGGGTAGCAAGATAAACGCAAGAAATGTCAAGACCTAGAACGATATGAGTTGTGGCGATAATTTGAGTCAAGGCTCGGGCAGTACCTCTGTGAACTATATCTGCTGAATGGACTGCATTCAGTGCAGATAGAATCTGACCCAGATATTCCTAGAAAAGTCAAAGTGAATTCAATACTAACATACTGCTCAAGACTCATAACGCACTGATGCTCGATCTTCTCGAAGACGTTCGCAATCCTCAAGAACATCTTGCAACGTCAACGCCGGTCGTTGTTCCGAGAGAATAGTCAGTCGTGGTGGAGTACGTGAGTGAGGGAAATTCAGCTTGACAGCGAGAGTGCTTAGGAGGTTCGGATGGTGAATGTTGATCAATTTCTGAATCTCAGCTTCTGCAACGGCTAGCTTTTTCTTCCCTTGAGAAATATTAGCCTACTACCTAGAAAATAAGGCGCATTGATCAAACCTTGAGTAGATGTATAGTAATCCGAGTTGAAGTCGATGGTGTGAACCTCGAGAGGTAGTGTTGCATTCACGTCGTCACACAATGGATCTGCAAGGTACGTAATACCAAGACACTCTTCCTCGACGTGGTAAACATGATAGACAAAGACAATGCCGAAGTAAAATTTGAACGCACCTTTCCGTGGGTGAAACATTTTGACGGCATTGAAACGGACCCCTCTGAATTCGATTTCATTCGGAAAAGACTCGGTGAGGGTATCTCCGGAAGAGGGAACCTCAGTAGCATCAGACTGCGCACGTCGCCGAGCTGCCTTATACTTCATCTCCTTGGCAAGCAGATGTCTCTGTGCATCGGCCTGGATCTGTTCCTGGAGTTGTTCTGCGCGCTGAGCTGCTAATTCAAATTCCCTTTCCGCTTCTTCTTCCTCTCGTTGCTTTCGCTCCTGATTCAAGGATCAACACATAGGCTAGAAAGACAATGACGGGGACGCACTCTTTCTTCCTCTATAGCACGCTTCGTCATCTCAGTAGCAAGAGAACCAGATGCTTCAATAGGAGGATGAACATGATCAGCCAGCCATTCCTGAGCGGACGTGATGATCTGGTCGGAATAATTCATCGTCAGTGGCATAATGTCCGCCTGGACAATGAATATATACGCACCTGGAAGACCATTTCAGATCCACGGAGTTTCTGTGCCTCAGCGTGAATAGCTTTCTGAAGAGCTACCTCATGCTCATGGTTAATACCACGAGTGGGCTTCTGAATAGTGAACGCGGGAGTTGCAAGGGTGGGATATGTTTTAGGTAGTCTGGCAAGGCATTTGACAATGAAACGTATGATCAGCAGAGACCTCTCACTTGGTGTGCAGGTGAAAGTAAACCTTGGAGGCATGGTTTGGATCGGGGTGGGCGACTTTGATGATGAACTCGGGCAACCTGGCAGCTCCCTAAAGACGTATAACATTGCGATCTAATCAATGGAAACGAGGAGACAAACCTTCCAAGCCTTAGGTGGTGGGGGCTCAAAGAAGTCGGTATCATATATGGATTTCAGAGCAGTGATTTCGAGTTGTTGGAGTTCCTCAGTTGTTTCCATTGTGACTTGCTAGTATCAAGGCAAAGCAGAATAACGCGTTGCACAAAGTCGTTGCTCGATGTGTATGAGGGTCCGTTGGACCTCAGCACTTCAAGCGGCC
Source organism: Rhizopogon rudus (assembly GCA_002995055.1). Classification (NCBI taxonomy): domain Eukaryota; kingdom Fungi; phylum Basidiomycota; class Agaricomycetes; order Boletales; family Rhizopogonaceae; genus Rhizopogon; species Rhizopogon rudus. Next base: position 15,325 of record PVYE01000997.1, on the reverse strand, counting down.
ATGTCCAAAACTCCCTTTGTACTGGAAGGTACCTGGCGATCGACTCGGAATGAGTCAAATTGTTCTAAAAACGGTCGTAAGAATTCAAAGACAAATTCACTATCAATTATTTGGCTTTGTATGCCAAATGCCTCTACTCCTAACACGCGTCAACAACCCACTGCCAGTGCGCTATCCGAGACTACAACACAACTACAATATCTCTAATGTACTGACGTCCATCATATTATGGACAGAAGTCATGCCTTTGAATATGGTAATCTGCCGCGATTCTCTTGTATTCTCCGCCAGCCTGCTGCACTAGCAAAAATGCACTAAAGAGCATTTTACTCACAAATCGTCATTTTGCTACACGTATATAAATAGTCTTACATTTTTTAATATGTTATAGGTTTCTCTCTGTCGGAACTGGCACATAATTCAATACGCCGAAGGGCAAGAACAGACATAATTCTCGGTGATTTCAAGCAAGGTTTTCAAAGTAATCTTTCGCTTTCGAACGCATGACATTCATTTCGCATATACTGTCTCCGTGTGACTCTCCTGCTACCCAAAACGGCCTGCTCTCCATCTCCTCACATACCCAACGAAATCACCCATGCATTTCACATCTACTATTTGTTCAGGCAGACCGCATCTGGACCCTGTACTTGGCAGCAGCTGGAACATGTGCAATCCATATAACTTGTGATTGTGTTACCTAGTCCGCAGGCATACGCGAACGGCAGGCCATTGTTATGGCCTTTGACCGTTTCACACCCCACATCGTCTGTGACCACCCGTAAGCATGCAATCTAAAGCCCGCACGTCCAGAACTCGCTACTCACTAGTGTTGGAGCAGGCGTAGCCGATCATCGTGGTGTCTGCGGCAACCATCGCTGCGAC
>PVYE01000997.1:0-14430 GCA_002995055.1 Rhizopogon rudus | reverse complement strand
TAATAGCGGCGAGTGAGATGAACTTCATAGTTGCAATTTGAGAGGGGGCTATTAGAGGCACCGATGGTGTTTTTGCTAAAGCTAGTACTACTTATCTTCGCTTTTATACCTCTTCCATGCGATATACGGCCAAGTCAGGACCGCCGAAAACCACCTATACGGTCTGTTCTAGGGCCGCTGCAAAGTGTAGGTGCAGAGTAATTCTGCCAACAACACTAGGGCCGCAGGAACTTACCTGGATTCTTTTTGATGCCCAGATTTCAGTAAGTTGGTGCTTGAGCGAATCTTCCAGGCTTCGACATTAGTATACTGGCCTAATACATTAAGACGAAATCCTGTCTTTGTATATGCTCGCAGTTTCGTTCGTGGTTACCCGAGACGCGAGCACCAGTTTATCCGCACGGAAGGATAAAAATCTTCAACTTGACTACAAATTCCCGAAACATAGCTGTAGACAGAACGAGGTCCTTGAATGTGACATACTAGTAGAGGAACCATATGTCTATTGTGTGATCCACAGAGAAGCGGCGAAGCGGCTAAGATCGGAGAAAGTCAAGTATGAATTGAGGGCGGAAGAGTATTATGTATGGGCCATCGAACGGTCAAGCTTCAAGTGCCAAGCCAAGATTGAAGGAACGCTCGTGAATGAGGACTTTGCATCATGATACCTTTCTACATGCAGAAAATAATTGCTGTTTGATGTTAATGAATTGAAATCTGATTGAAAAGTATTAATGATAGAAGTAGTGACGGTGATTGATAAATTATGTTGCAGGAAATAGGAGGAAATGCTATTTCCCCGTACACGCAGTTGTTCATCCTGGCTATTGGCTCTCATTGTCAATGCAAATCTCTTACAAATGAGCAGGCTATTCCTTTGTGCTAATTTTTTGTCCATGCAGAAGTGAACTTGCGATGTTCCATTCGAGTTTGAAGGTTCGTTGTTTATTACGTGATATACCGGTGTGACGGGGGGAGCCAGAGAACGAAGTGTAGGTAGACAGTAAGGAACAGTTATTGAGGAGAATTCCGCCTGACCAATAACAGAGGTGCGTGCAGATGGCAGCGGAATCGGAGAAGACTAGTATAAGTTCATGGCGGTTTCCAATACGGACGACTCGGATGTCACCATGTCTTTGAATACACCAAAACGAGCGAGGAGGTACAAGATGGGGCCTATAAGGGCCTAGGTAAGAACGTGGAAGAACGTGGAAAGGGAGTAGGCACCGACGAAAAGATTTTGAACCTGTGCAAGCGCGTGCGAACGGATTGATGCCGTTGGGGTGTGCGTACGGCTTCATCACTCTTGAAGGCTTCCTGCCGCCACCCTTAAGCAAGATCAAATGGTTGACACTGGGCTTAATAGGCCGGCGTCTACGATGACCTGGGACAGCAAGCCAGAGGAGGATTTGGCGGGAAAATTATTCACGTCCGATTTACGCTGTCGGCGTGAGGAGTCGTTGGATAACGGAGAATTTTTGTAGTGTCATTTGTCATGGATCTTGTGCATGGAACGGTTTGTAGCTACCGGCAAACCACCCAATCCTTCCTAGAGAAGGAGCCAGATTGCGAGGACAATGGTAATTGTCACTCGTCCCGCATTTTTCAATGAGGCATCTCAAAAATATTGTTGACTGCACAGGGAACTCCTTGGTTTTCGTTCCTACGAATAATCTCGCATTTCGCATCCATGCATATCTGCTTCAAGAGGTGGCAAACAAACCAGATAGACACGAGCGCATCCGTTTGTACAATTCAGCCTACGGATTATAATGAAAAATAACTTACAAGACGAGACGACCACAACGCCACATCTTGTGTATACTTACTGATGGAGTAGATCCACCAAACATGAAATATGTTCAGTATAGGTTGGTGTAATTGCGTACATGAGGTGGTACTCAGGGTCATTGTTGCCAAAATTTTCATCCGGTGAGTAGAACCACGCGTAAATGATATCAGAAGGTGTATTATTGGTTTGTCCACGAAAGGAAGTGCTGTACATATGCAGCATGTGAGAACGTTCGAGAGGTGGATGTATCCCCCTTAACAGGCAGACGGAAGGTATATACAGGAAGTCCGAGAGGGTTCAGTTAATGTGCTCAATGGCAGAAAGCATATGCGCTAGCTTGGCACCAGGAGTTGTCAGGATCATCCCCACCCCTGCGCGACTTCTTCAAACTTGAGGAGCGGAGAACGAAGCGAGGAAGAGTGACCGCGAGTTCTCATCCGAGGATCGTGGTTCGAACGTAGGTGTCTGTGGTGCATCGAACATGGAGGATAAGGTTTGGGAGATACGTATTTCGCGAGATAATAGCCAGCTTTTTAGCCTGCTGGGTTTATTAACCATCATCTAGGAAGTTATCAAATTAGCCACTAAAGTTCTAGCTAGTGAAATATTGTTATTCAAATAAACAGCATGCTGCGTTCACTCCCATTGAGGCAGGCCACTCATCATTCCCATCATCGTTTCCCGCGATCTCCTCAGCCTCGGCCTTGGCCTTACCTTTTCCACTGCTGTCAGGACCCGTCTCAGCCAATATATAATCACTCGGCACTCCAGTCTATCCCTGATTCCACGTCGAAGTTTGCATCTTCAGGCAGTTCGGTTACTGGGCCCTCATATAATCTCCCGTAGGCAGACCTTAGATGATGGGTATGGTGCCAGTGTCGATAAGTATGAAGTTGAAATATTTTAACGACGATTGCTAGTACTGGGTACTACATATACATCGTAGTTGTACTCCTTGTCCCCAGTCTACATCTAATGCTAGAACCTGAGAATGTAAAAACTCTAAACACCACAATCAATCGTCCAACTCTAAGTATGTAGTTGCAGTCTAGATTCTATATTTGCATATCAGACCATCCGATTTTATAATAGGTGTACTCCACATCTTCATCAGGATCCCTTCCTCGCGTATAATCACCGTGCGCATCGCATGTAATAGATTCTTTCGATAGTATCACCAGATCAGCATCACCATTCGGATCGACATTGCATGCCTTGAGAAACACGGACTCGACTGTGCTCGACTCGAATGTGTGCGTTGGTCGAAGTGGTATCACCAGATGAAAAGCAGCGGGAGATAAGGTGCGTTCGGAAGGGCGACGTAAGAGCTGTTTTAGACAGTCTTTTATCCAGACCGCGTGTTCGGGTTCATAGATGATGTCCGCACCAAAGACCACATCAAATGGATATGAAAGACTACCTGGTCGAGGAGAAGCAGTGGTAGATAAAGATGACCAGTCAAGGAAATGAGTAGTGATGGAATGGGTCGAGGAAATGTCATCGTTCGTAGGGGGAAAATTCGCGTTAATGTTCGACCCGAGGTTGGCCAACACTGAAGGGTAGAAGTCGGTAGCGACCATAGAAACCTCGCGATTATCGAAAGACGGCAATATATGTAGTAGTTTCGCAACCGCCAAGCTAACCAGCCCCGTTCCGGCTCCAAGTTCGAGGATATTAAACCTGCGTGATTCAGCATCACCAAAGGATAAATCCAATCCAAACCGCTCAGGATCCTCCACAATCATTTCCGCCAAGACACATGACCCGCCCCACGTCTGAGCTCCCACACTTCCATAGTCATCATTGTCCAGAGGAATCTCTGTCAGCTGCGCTGCTACGCGCCTCTGCCCATCAATAGAGCCAAAAGTAAAATTACGAGTTATAGTTCCAGTAGCAGCGAAACCAGCGCAAATTGCGAGTAGCGATGCGGCTTGTTGGAATAGCGCCTCCGTGTGAGCAAATGTGGGCTGCGGTTTCACCACATTATCCAAGGACATATCCCTAGAATGCAATAATTCTTGCCAGGCTTCAAGCTGCGCAATAAGAGCAGTCAGCCACCGCATGGCATACGAGCGCTCGAATGCGTCGGATCGGATAACGTGGACCTCGCTATCAAATTCATGGCGAAGGTGGAATTTTCGAGTGTCCTTGACTTCGGGAGCCCGTACATGTTTGCGACGTGAACCACGGACTTCTGGTTGGTAAAGTGACCGTAAATAGGTCAAGGCATCGAGAAGTTGCGCAGCAGAAAAACTGGCGATCTTGGCGATCGGTGGAAGATATATGGTCGGTGGACAGATAACGGTCATCTCAAGGAGTCGAAAATCAAGAGGCGAGAAGATAGATGGAAGTGCTAGCAAACACTCATACTGTTTGAATGATAGAGAGAGGCTCGGAGTTCGGGGACAGAGAAAATTATTGATCAAAACGTCAATATCCAGGCGTATTTGCTCGTATTATTGCCCAAACTGGTTCAAACAACACGGTTCGATCGAATTCAGAATTGACCCTGCTGCCCATGATGTGATTGGCAAGATGAACAATTCTACCACTACACTATCCATCTCATCTATCCCACCATCTAGCTTTCCGAATGTTTCCACCTTTATGTCGCAATCGTCGTTGCACGACTCCATCCACGCCGATCCAAATTCACCCGATGCACTAAAGCAGAATGTCCAGATTGCGCTTGAACACGTCGCAAGAATTCAGTCACTAGCGCGAAGTTGCTTGCACGGCATGTGAGTCTTTCCCCCCAACTCCACGCTTCTCCGACGTTCAATGAATGCTAGACAACACGCATATCAAGCAGGAAGCAGTCCATCACATACAGCAGGCATGTAAGCTCTATTCTGAATTATAAATCGTATTTTACCCTCTTTGCAGCTGAGCAGGCAGCACTTACACAGGCACTCCGCTCGCTCGCTGAATTCTTTCGACAATCTGGTATAGGCGCATACCCCTTTCCACCCTCCATCGAGTCTCAGAGCGCACCATCACCTCCCACCCAGCAGCAACTCATTGATAGCACTGCTCGCGAGGTACAAGTCCTTTATGAGCAACTCAAACGCATTCAAGAGAGCAGTACCGTTGCTGCAAATTTACTTGGTGCCGCTGATACCGTCCCTCGTGCACGATAATCATCAGTGCCAGTTCTACTATACATTGAATTTGATGATATTTGACCAGTTACGATATACTATATAGTGCGTAGGCTAACCAGCTCAGTTTTGAACACGCACTTGAACCCGTTTCTGTGTGCATTACCTGATCATACATAGATAAGTTGAATCAGCTTGAACACTGCAGTTGAGATTCACGTGGATGAAGATTGCAGACAGCGACTATGCGTAGAATAAGTATATTTGAATCAGCTCACAGCAAAGATCCTCAAAAAAAAAAAGTACGTACGCAGTGATAGCTTCCGCATGAGTGAAGGGGGGAAATACTAGTAGGTCCTGGTATGGAAGATTACTTCTCTCGGCCCAATTATCCTTTTCGATGCGTGTCCGGACAAGCTTTCTTCCATACCAAGTACATCAAGGAGTCGGTCGAACACGGCGAGACGCCAGAATCAGATAGGAGCTAGTTGTGACACTGGGTCCTTGCTAAACCCAATTTATTAGAAGGAACGACTGTCTATAAAGGTTTGCCTAGGGGGAGACTTAACCTAATCCTCGTATAAGAACGAATTTTTGGTGGGTGTCGTCAGTCGTGAGCGGAGTCAGCGTCGATACGAGGAGTCGAGGACAACAAGATGCGCATGTACCGTACTACACTGATAGGCAAGGATACAAATAAAGAGTATATATATCTAAAAAGCACAACCTCGGCTACAATATCTCCAGTGTCCTAACGTTAGTCAGGTTGTGAGTTGAAGTCAAGTCTTTGACTTGTGCAATTATGCGGTGATCTGACGCGATTCTCTTGTACTCTCCGCCCCACTGCTGCGCTAGCAAAAATGGGCTAAAGGGTTGTCCAAGGTGAACAATCAATCGCAATGCTCGCGAGTCGGAGTGAGACTCTGACTCAATCTGCCTATATTCTGTAGGAGACCTGGGTGGGCTCCAATCATCCACGATGTGCGTATTGTCTGCAAAGTCAGGTAGCTCGAGAAGAGAACGATCCCAGGGACGGACAAGCAGGAATTCCTGGCGAGTGGGTTTCGCCCGGGAAAACTGAACCAACCTGTCTTCCGTTGTGATCAGGAGATCATTAAGCCCGTCGGTCTTTACTTCATACGTGATCTCCTGGTCGTGACCTGCTCGCCGTCTGACTTCTGTAACGGGGAATATGATACAAGGGAGATGCAGTCGGCAGTTGGCGAAACGTGGTGCACGTAAATTGTAAAACAGGGTATAACATTTCGAAGCCAAATCCACAGCCACGGAATTCCGCAGCGAGGAGACTGATGTTTGAATCTCATCTTCGGACGGAGATGGCGGAGTGCATGGCGGAGCTTCGTACGAGGTGATTTCGGCTGGGAGACAGCTGTTGAACTCTGAAGATTTTCCGACCCAGTCCAAGGCACTAATGTCGCCCGACCGGGCCACTATCTCCTGCAGAAGCCGGCCTAGCGCGTTTTGCTTCCTCTCGCCGTAAATTACAGGTAGGTGGACACCGAAGATGCCAAACAATGAGTATGCAACATCTTCCTGTAATGTGGTGACTCGCATCGACGCCCACTGGAGTTTCTCTCGAGCGCCTCTCATCCCCGGACGGAAGGCAATGATGGCTCGTGGATCTATGCCCATCGCATATCCCAACTCCTGCAAGATCACGACGGACTCCTTGTGGTTGGGAGAGCGATCGTCGAGATATAGGGACCAGTCTTTCTGATAAAAGCGGACAACTTTGGGAGCCATGAATTCTTGAAACGTCCATCCTCGCCTGTTCCAAGCGCTTTTTGCCAGAGCGCCAGACTTGGACGAAGGCAGAACATCGGATAGATGTACGATCGTAAGCGCCGAGCGGCGATACCACTCAAACATGGAGTTGACCGATTCTTGAACCTCAACATTACTATTCTTGTCGATGCAGCATGTGTCGCTCCACGCCCAGCGATAACCCTCATTATAAGCAGCTTTGCAAAAGGACTGCAACTTCACGGTGCCATCAACCGGATCCAAGTCGTACACGCTTTTGTCTTGGATGTCGTGCAGCAGCGGCTCTCTTCCTTCCCACCTATGTGATAGCATGACACAATGAAAGAATGTCATAACCATGTCTTGGATGTGCTCCGTTCGGAGGTTTGATTGTTTGATTGTTAACGACAAGAGCTCCTTGTACTCAGTGCTGGTTTTGAAGGTATGTATCTGTGCCTCTCGATCGCATAGATGCCCAGTGTTGGTGTTGAGCAGCCGAGGCGGTGCGTCTTGCATTTGAGCGTCGATGACTTTTCGAATATCATTTTCTGCTTCGGACGAAGAGATATACTGCTGGCGCAGGCCTGTAGAGTATCAGGTATCTTGACGCATGCGTTATTTGAGGCCTCACTTTGCGTTTCCGTGTCGCGAGCTTCGTCCAACCTGAGGAGCATGTATTGAAAGGCTTCGATAGCTTCATCATAGCGTTGTTCGCCATGAAGCGCTGTATGCTTCAACTGGTATCCAAGGTAAGAATGAGGATTGAGTTCTATGACCTATGTATTACCAAATGAACTCGGGCTATAAATGGATAGATGTTATCGCACCTTCTGTGCATCGAGGAGCGCTTCCTCCCATAACATTTCCCCCAACTCCGCCTCACAGCGTTTTGCAAAGATCGTATCAGTTGCGCAATCGAGGTCAATAGCTGCCGAGTAGAGCTCGATAGATCTGTTGAAATTTTTTGCAGCGAGGGCAATATCCCCACTTGTAGCGAGGTCAGGTTCTCCGTTGGCAGCATAGACCAGCCTGCATTCTTGCTTGAAGGCTGAGTAGAATGCAGGTGAAGATTATAGCCCTGCAACGTGTCCGAAGGCTTACCAGTGCACCAATCAAGGCAGCTGACTTTCGTACTTTCATCACTCATATCCATCATCCATCGGTACGATTCGAGGGCCTCTTCAAGTCTATTTGCATAAAGGAGTGCATAACACCGTTTCTTGTTCGCCGTCTGCCACATCGCTTTGAGGTCCCACCCGAAAAGCTGTACAAAGCGAACATTTGATGGAAAAACATTTTGGTAGAATCACTAAACGCACCACTGCAAAGACCTCATATGTAGAATGAATTTCCAATCTAGATGTGAAAGCGCTAGTATTGAGAGCAGCACTGAAATGGTCAGCAGCTTCGTCGTAATACGTGTCATCCAAAGCCTTGATTCCCATTTGGACACGTAGATATGCCTGTGCGCAACGTCCAGAAAATGCGGTTTAACCTGGTCGTACATGACACTCACTTCCACGACACAACAGGCACGAGTATCCGCATTAGGGCAGGCAGCAGCCAGCTCTTGGACGCGCAACATTGCGTCGTTGGTTTCATTTCCATTGAACAGCGCGACGGCCTGGACAGCGTAATGAAGCGGCGAGTATATGAGAAAAATCAACCTGCCTTAATTAAGAGAAGAAAATGGCTAGTCTGTAAATCTCCGTCTGTGAACATGAACGCGAGGTCGAATGCTTTCATCGCGTCCTGGAACTGCATCTTCCCACAGAGGGCGATGCCCTTGGAGATATAACCCGTTAATGAGGGCTGGATGCTGATAGACTACATCACCTCAAAGTTAGCTTGCGTCAGGGGGGTCATTGCGTCAGTGTATCTCACCATAAGTGCATCCTGAAGTGCGTGGTCCCAGTCGGATTTTCGCGCTGCAACAAATGAGCGGTTGGCATAAAGGTTGTGGTTGTTTCCGTCATCGTCGATTTCTTGTGTCAGTAGTTCTTCAGCAATATTCAAGTCCCCAGTTATGCATGCATCGCAGATAATCGTGCTTATTGCGAGGATCTAGACGAAGCACGCTCACATTGCGTTCCAAGAGGCAAGGTGGAAACATGCCTTGGAATCTGAGCCTTGAGCCTTGATATGAAGATTACGGATCAATGCGCAAGAAGACAAGGGACAGGAAATCAGGGAGATTACCTTACTTTCTGCCTGTTTCTCCGGAGCATCTCCCGGCAAAGTTCCCTGGGCGAAATGAGATGACGACGACTCGGGAAATGAACGGGAACTTGCCTCTGATAAACCTTCCTTGGCAGTATGCTCCAGCAAAGCGGCCTCAGGTATTGCCCACTCTGTGATCATTTTATTTGCGCCTGCGCTAAGGATGTGGTTGCTATGCGTAGAGAAGTTAACACAGTACGCTTCATCTGAATCCTTGAATATGGCGATGTTTCGTTGATCCGAGAGCCGCCAGAGCCGCACCTGGTTATCATAAGATGCGGAGGCGACAAGCGTGGCAGCAGAATTGACGGCAATGGCAGAAATAGAGTCGGAGTGGCCACTCCAAGGATCACCGACCTGCTGCCATGTCGATGTATTCCACTCTCGTATGGTGGGATCTGAAGTGGATCCCGCTGAGAGAAGGCATGTGCCATCGGGAGTCCAAGCCAGTGAGAAGTTCGCTGCCAAATTGATTGCAGCGTGAGCCTTGAAGTATGTGATACGTTCCCTCGTGCATGGATTCCATATTTGTATATTCTTGTCTGTTGCAATGGCAAGAAGTTCACCAGAAGGCGAATAACGAACGCAGTTAACTTCATCACGACAATTGATTGGATTTCCTTGCGCCTGCCAGCATTTCGTGCACCAGAGCTCCGTTGTTTTGTCCCAAGAACCAGTTGCCAGCACTGCACCATCTGGCGAAAAGGCCACCGAACAAATTTGTTTACGATGGACTTTGGGAGCTTGGATGAGACAGTCGCCACTGCCTCCGTGCCAGATGATGAGCTCTCCGCTTGTATCGCCGCTCGCTATAAATCGCCCGTCTCCTGACACCGCCACGGCACGCACCCAGTCGCAATGCCCCTCCATTTTCTTCAACACAACCCCGTCCCTCATGTCCCATAGACCAAGCGTCTTGTCGTACGAACATGTTACCACCCGGCGACCATCGGGGAGGAATGCGAGTGCGAGCACGCTGTCTTTATGATCTTGAAATGCTCGAGTGGGTGTGGTGATTCGAATGATGGGCAGCGATGCCCCGGCCATTCTCGTGGAAGGCCAGGTGAATGGCTTTGAGAAAGGTCAAGGTCGTCTTGCTGTGGGGCTCGTGATCGTTTTGCTGAGAGCTACAATCATTTTTCATGCTGCTTCGAAGTTCCCAGCCTGCCTCGTGACTTCTTTACTAAACGCCGGGCTGCTCGCCCTCTCAAATTTCTACCAAGGCAATCCTGGCCCCTACAGGGAGAGCATCAGTCTGGTGGCTGGGCTTGCGCCGCCCGCTGGATCGCCAGTGTAAACAAACCGCTTGATAAAGTTCGTTGACACAATGTGACCACGGTCCTAACCAGGGCCGTGAATTTGAGGATTGGGCTGGGCGAAAGGAACACTTTTACCGATTGAAAGCCACCGAACAGCTCTGAATGCCAGGGATCAAACTATCATCCACCATCTGACCTTCCAGTCTACCTTTGTAATCCAATTGCGTGGCTTCATACCCACGAACAGCTCTAGCTGCCACTGGTAGGGCTCTCAGTGACCCTCTCAGTGACCGATCTTACTTATAAATTACAAGTATATGTAATATTTATGTAATATGTAGACGGTTGTTTGGTCTAGATGACGCCAAACGACCCAGATTGATTTGACTTCGTTCCGTCGTCTTCCCAGCCTTCCCAACAACACCATGAGCGAGAGACGACATGAGGAGCGGAGAGAAGAGCGTCACCACTCAAGAGGTTATCATAGACGAAGTGGTAAATGTTACTCCTGAGTCCCTAGAGATTCTGACTTATTTTCTGTGTCCATGCTGGTCACCACGCACTACGGCTGTGCTGGTAATGGGGCGACAACACATTCACTTATGCTCATATGTATAACATGTCATATGCATTCGTCGAACAGGGAGAGATCGGGGACGGAGTCGTTCGAAATCTCCTGAGAGGCCCAGCCGACATGACGATGAAGAGTACGGAAAGTCTCGTCATGCTAGGCGTACAAGGTCCCCAAGTCCATACCGCTCACGCAGCCACAAATATTACGATGAGGAGAGAGACAGAGAAAAGGATAATCGACATGTAAGATACTCGCCGTCTTCTTCCCGCGGTGTTCTAACACTGCTGTAGGATCGAAACAAGTACCACGAGCGTTCCGAAAGGCGCGGACGAGTCAGAAGTCGCAGCGTCGTACGTCATCTCTTCATTTTTCATGAGTTGCTTTTGACCTTTGAAGACGTGTGCATAAATACACCTAGACTCCTGAACATCGACGCCGATCTCCTTCGCCTTCGACAAACTCTACTGTATCGTCATCATCTGGGGAGTCGGAATCCCATGCTGGCAGCAGTCATCGTATGTTGCGAGGAAAGTCGCCAATCCGTCGCTCTCGCTCTCCTTCATGTAGTCGTAGTACTCGCAAGCCCGAAACGAAGCACAGAGACAAAGCCCGAGAGAAGAAGCATAAGAAGCGCAAGGACAGGGATAGGGCGAAGGACAAGGAGAGACGTAGCGTCTTGACAGGCAAGAAGGTCTGTTTTCTCTTTCCCTGATGGGCTTCAGACTCTGATATAATCGCCTCAGATCAAGTTGAAAGTTCATAAAGATGCCAGGGATCTTGAGATGGATGCGAATAGGCAGAGCTTACTACAGTTCCTGAATTCCACATATGAATAGTATGGTACAGGTACAGTATGGGACAGTTAGTAACTTACCCTGCGTTGCACTGCCAACTTGCGGCTATGTTCCAGGAACTATTACCCGTTCCAGCGAGAGATATTACATAATTATCCCCTCCATACAATGACGCAACTGAGTCCCCCTCACTTAACTTTAGCCTTCACACTCATTGCTGAAAACATAATGCCTCTCCTCGACCCACTCAACGCTGTTAGGAACGCTCTCACGGATGCGTGTGTCATTCCAGACGTTATCCCCGCTGATCCCCCATTCATCCCTAAGGCACTGCTTGTCGTGACCTTCCCAACCGGCCAAGAGGCCCTTCTGGGCAACACACTCACAAAATCAGACACCGCTGATGAACCAACTGTTGCGTTTACCCCGATGCAGGTGCCAGATGTGACTGAGGAACCCACCTATACGCTAGTCATGACGGACCCAGACGCGCCGTCCAGAAAAGATCCGAAGTTCGGCCAGTGGCGGCACTGGGTGGTCAGTATTTTCATCATCAACAACTTTGTCTGAATTTATGCGCAGACCACTGGTGTGAAAGCCCCTCCGTTGTCAATTTTTGAGGCAGGCAATCTCGCTGCACAGCTCACCAAATCTGCTGTGACGCCGTATCAACCTCCCGCTCCTCCCAGGGGAACAGGTCCGCACCGCTACGGTAAATAGGAACATCTATACTGAGTTGCCACGCGGACATTAACGTTTACTGCACTAGTACTTTTGCTGTACCAGGAGCCCAGTTCGAACTTCTCTATCCCGGCCACTGCCCCAGAACGCAAGAATGAGCCTGCGGATAGGAAGAATTGGAACGCAGCGAAATTCGCTGACAAGTACGAGCTAAAGTTAGTTGCAGCCAACTTTTTCTATGTCAACGGGGAGGAATAGGAGGTCCGAAGAGCAGCACTGCCTTAAAGTGTGTACCTTCGTTGAAATGATCCAAGTGATGCCAAAGTTAGTGTATGTATGTCCTGAGCAAGTAATTTGACTTGATTGATTGCAACCAGGCCTTACCTAACGGCAGTGCTACTTGACAAAATGTATGTAGGTTCCTGACCGTTCCTGATTGATCCTGATGCTCAAGACCGACACCCGCTTATACGACGGAACTCGTTTGACAGTTATTTACATACGAGCTTGACGTGTCGGCGGTGCGCATCTCTGATATAAATTTTGCAGGTCGCATCATCATGACTCGCATCCGGATCCCCACCCAAGCTACACAGGAAACATGCTAATCTTCCCAAGTTTATTCGTCATACTGATGACGGCCTGCCCAGCTTTGTCACTGGATACCTATGATTTCGTCACAATAGTGTTGATGCAAGCTGGCATCATTCCAGATGTCATTTCGGCGAACCCGTATTTCAACCCCCAAGCGCTTCTCTTCGTGACGCTCCCCGTAGGGCCAGTGCTGCTTGGCAACACGCTTAATAGGACGACCAGCCTTACTCCACCCAATATTAGCTTCACCCCAATGCATGCACCGGCTGGTCAACTCTATACAATTGCCATGACTGATCCCGATGCACCCACGAGGGAGAATCAGACGTATGGAGCATATAGGCATTGGTTGGTGCGTCGGTGCTCATTCTAGTGAGATGATTGTATGAGGACTTATCAATTACACCTACTAGGCAACGGGCGTAAAACCTCCACAACACATCAATGACTTGGCAGTGTTTACGCAAGCAGATACAACACCCTACCTTCCTCCGAATCCCCCTGCAGGCACTGGTTCTCACAGATATAGTAAGAGCGCGATCATTTCATTTCTTCAAACGCTAATGAGACCTCCTGAAGCGCTACTGCTATATCGCGAGCCAAGCAATAACTTTGCAATTCCCGCGGGCGCAATCGAGTACGGGAGTGATTTTAACAGTAGGAAAAATTGGAACGCCACTGTCTTCGCTGAGAAATATGGTCTCGAGTTAGTAGCAGCTAACTTCTTTTATGTGTATGGGCCGTAGCAGTAATTACCCAATGTTGATGGGCAGTAGTAGTAAAAGACTAAATATAATTACCATAATGTTAATGGACTAATCTACCATCGTTACCTTAAGTCACGATGTGAACAACGAAAGTACATTCGGGCAGCCGAAACCGTGCGGAGATGACGAAGACAAAGATGATGACCCAGAAGATCTTATCAAGAGTAGACAGGCTCGGACTAGAACAGAATAGAAACTCAATCTTAGTTGGAAAGATTTATTTCCGACAAGTGCATACCTAGAACAGAATAGAAACTAGTATGTAGTGTCGTTGAGTATATGTATGAGGAACGTCGTAGTAATCATGCTCACCTCAATCTTAGTTGGAAAGATTGAGGAGAAACAATGTTACAACGAGGACTATTAAGGTAGATGCCATGCTGTTTTGGCGAACGTCACATGACCAGTGTGATTAAGTGCCGGAACTCCGCCAGCTTGGTTTTGCCACCGCGCCACTGAGCAAAGATATTACCCTGTAATGGGACGACCAAAACGTGTTCACAGCATATGTCAAGTCGAAAAAATGAAAACCACAGAAGGACATGACATTAACAAGGAAAATATGAGTTTGGACACACTCTCGCACCAAAGCCTGTCGTTGACATTGACTCGGAATAGGTGGACCCTCTCCTGTCACGCACCATTCCACCTAACAAAAGTATATCAACTAGTGAGTGCTGTGGACATGGTGATCAATGCAAAATGATGCTTGCATTGTTCTAAGCACACTACAACACTGGTATGGCTACCCAGACTCGGATGCAGGAAGCCTGGATATCACAACAGAAGCTTTGTGTTTTTACGGTGCGGAAGCAATTGATTTGCAGGTTCTTGATCTGAGATCGGTATCCAAGCTTGAATCCACATGTCATGCGCGGGGATTT
>PVYE01000967.1:1091-12663 GCA_002995055.1 Rhizopogon rudus | reverse complement strand
CAGTCACGATCACATGACATTTGATGGATTCACATGAGGCCTACTTTACAAGAATCGATGTGTGTATTGTATATCCTTAGATCTAGTCGTAACCTCAGCCTCTCCTTCCTTTCATCACAGGCTTCATGATCTCAATGACAAAGGAGATACTAAAGCAAAACAATTCACTCACCAAATTTCATTGTGCATGTGATGAGTAGGATGGACAGGCTAAGTATTGTTATTTTTTGAGCAAAGTAATTTCACCCAATGACATGTTTCAAATCACCGCTCAAG
Source organism: Rhizopogon rudus (assembly GCA_002995055.1). Taxonomy (NCBI): domain Eukaryota; kingdom Fungi; phylum Basidiomycota; class Agaricomycetes; order Boletales; family Rhizopogonaceae; genus Rhizopogon; species Rhizopogon rudus. The sequence goes on along the minus strand of PVYE01000967.1, from coordinate 12,387 downwards.
GAGTCAATTACTTCGGTGTTGAAGGTTTCTTCCAGATCTAGAGGGTCTAGCGCGAAATTGTCATATTGAACCCGGTAAATGTGGACAAATGAGCATCATGCTCTTCAAGACGGCGGTTAACCACAACGTCACTTATTCGCCATATTATTCATCGAGATTATCTGATTATAATACTGTGGAGAACTAGTCAGCACCCATTTGTTGATGAGAACTTGGTGGATAAATGAAAGCCACGCACCATTCCCGTCCAATCATTTTCCGTGACCGAGAGCACATCAACGGCGCCAAGTAAGCAGGATCGAACTTAGCTGATGCTTGTCTTGCCAAGGCCCCTGAAGGATGTGATCAAGGAAAATTGTTGACTATGACCTATGTCCAGCAATTACATCATCTCAGAGTGACAGCTCGGTGGACTCGAGCTGAGCAGAAACAATGTGTTCACCTGCAGGAGATATGCAGGCTTGGCAGTACTACTAAGTACGAGAATGTTCCCACAATCGTTGAAGCGAGTATCGTCCTTGGTCGCGGGTGAAACTATTAGTACAGTGGGGTTATTGGGGTCAAAAACGAATTGTCGCATGATAACACTCATCACTCGGGAGAAGCATTCATCTTCGTTAGGTTGAAACATCACATCCAGGTCCGCAGACCCGGGAACTTCGGCTGCACAGTAGAATTGGTTCTGCCAGCAAACAGGACAAAACCATAAACTTTATTGAAAACTGTGGCCGTCACTTCGTCTTCAACTGTCACATGAGCGAAGGAGTTAGTAGGGGGTGCGTGTACGTGGAAATGCCGACCACATGGGGATTCGGCACAAATGATACGTTTAAACTTTCGGAAGCTCCGAGTTCTCAGTGTCACCGTTCACGCCACTGTGCGCAGCAACAGCGGTAATCGCCCCCTCCTCCGTATCATAGAGGTCCTCTTAGCTCTAGAAACCCAAGGTTGAATCTAAGGCCGTTGGAAAGCCTTCTCCTGCGCTCGGCATCTGATGCTGCCTCTCGATGCCCTGAACTGTCATGTCCCCAGCTAAGAGAAGGAAGTATACCATAATTTCGTCTGCAATTACTAGTGCTAGTGGTACTTACTCCCACGCAGTATATCATTTATTCATCCACTTGCTGCCTTGCCCTCTATCATTTTCGTTGCCATGTCACATTCTCACCGCAAAGGCCAAATTGGCTTGCTTTAAGTCCCCATGCTGGAATCTGGATGTCCCTTCACTGTACGCCGCGAACTCGTCATCTTGAATTGAGACTGAAATATCCAACGCCGTGTTTCGAGCAATTGCATGAACCACTGAGAGAAGTTCTCAACACGGTGATTGACCGGTACCACCGCAAGGAAGGATGATACGTTGCTTGTGGTGATGACGATGGGGAAGGGCGCGACTATGTATGTAAAGTTGGTCTCGAGCTCCGTCGCGACAAGTTAAGTGTTGATATCCATGTAGGCTTACCATCACTAACAATTTGTAGGTATGATAGCGCGGCTTTGAATCGCTCGAGTGTTCAAACGCGAACGTTTTGGACTATCTTTTGTCGCTGCATGCTGCGTGGATTAGATCCTTCACATTTTAAATTCCCCCAGTACCTTTGAAGCTGGTCATCCCAGGACGAGCATGCTCTCGCTCCAGAGCGATCTCCTCGTCTCAGGTTCGTCCAGTGGAACAATGAGCTCTCTTCTGTGTCCATGATTATCCTGCATCTATGTTGACTTGTGCCATGCTTCTGCGTCCATTACCACGTCCGGGAAGAGTTCAGATACCCAAAGTATTGAGCAAAACAGCACGGGTCTCCGTCACTACTTCTAAATCCCAACGGAGTGTCTAGGGCGTTACCGCATGAGCATTTCAACGACGCTGCGCACGAATAGCACACATACTAGTCTCACGAAGGGCAACAACCCTGAGGGCCTTCGCCTCATCCTCGTTGATAGGGCACGTTCGTCAAACTGGTCATTTTTATGCGCCCTTTCTAGCTGTGGCGCTGTATTGATTGGAACGTTGCGGTTTGCTTGTGTGCTACCGTACTTATATCCTGTCGTGTTGGATTTCCAATAATATAAGGATACGAGAACACATCCTGTCATAGAACGCAGTGTCAAAAACTCCCTTTCAATGCCTGCAAAGTTCGACGATAATTCAAATAATGTCCTGGTATCAACATTCCATTCCATTATTCCAAAGTATGCGACCCAGTTGCTAACCTATATGTCCGTTACGAGCAAGTACGAATACTAAATGAGCCGTATAAGAAATAAGATGTACGTGAATATCATACATTGTCTGCGTTAGGAGCAATTGTCTTAATAAAGGTTTAAGAGAGCCCATCCCGTGGCAGCACCGAAGACGCCCACGCCTAATGCGCTGATCACGCCGATGAGACTACCAGTCCAAAGCTTGACAGGGCTTGCGCCATTGAAGTTGATATAAGTGGGCGTCGGCGCACCGCCAGAAGAGTCATCACCGCCCCCGCCGGTTCCTCCGCCAGTCAAGTTTGCGCCATTAGGCTAGAAGACCAAATTTGTCAGGGTAATTGTATATCTTGGTGGGTTTAACTTACCCCAATAGGTCGTGAATTATCTGTAAATGCGCAATCGGAGGACTCGCACAAGCATTTCCCTCCAATGGGATCCCAGAAAGGTGTTGAGCAGTTGGCAGGCACTGCAGAACCTCGTCAGCAGAGAGGTAATAAATTATGGAAAAAAAAGCTTACGTCTGTATCTCATCTGTTGGCCCTCTGGAGCTTTCTGCGGTGGGTTGGGATTAGAAGGGGACACCTCCACTTCCGGGCAACCATACTAATTCGCTGAATAAGCCTAGATATATACCACGCTAGGCACACACAACTCACGCAAGTATAGAAAGGAAAGTCGGAGAAGTCACACTGCTCCAGGAGACCTGCCTCATTCTGAGGAATTCCATTGCATATCTTAAGAGACGGATCAACTTGTGGAGTTGGGCACTTCAGAGACTCGAAAGAATCGAGTTGCGAGACAGGCACAGGGTTCTGGACCCAAGCAAGAAGTTGCTCGTTCGAAACAATCCAGACATCCTGCTGCACCTGAGCCCAATCAAGGAATTCATTGATCATCTTGATCGTGGCATTAGGGGCACTAACACCAGGGTACGTTGTCTATAAACGACGAGATGAGTGGAAATCTAGATCTTCATAGATGAAGAAAACGTACAGAGAGATGGATGGGATGCGTATATAGACCGATTGGTTGTCGATTACCAGTGTAATGAGCCGTGAATGTATTTTTCATGTACTCGAATGTGGCAGTGTCATTAACGGCACTAGCCCCATTGGCAGCGTCCAGCCAGGGATCCATGAGATGCGGACCGTCAACTCCGAGATCGTCAAAGAACGCATACATGGGAATCTCCCAAAGACCAGGGATTTTAGGCTGTCCTTTGCAAACGCCGTCAATCGTTAGACAGTCATTCGCAAGTCCATAGTCCAGAGTGTAAGGCCAGTACGCATCAGTGCCAGGGTCTGTGACAGGAATTGATGAGGCAGACGAAGAATCATATGTGAAATCGACGTTCGAGAGGAGCTGCAAAGTCTCAGCGGTATAGTTCAAATAAGGAGCTCGGAATCCTGTAATGGCATTGAGCGGAATGCCAGCAAGTGCATTAAGAGCAATGAGGTTTCCGTTAATCTCATCCGCCGGAGGTGAACCGACATGCGTCATCCTAAAATCTATGATCAAATGTACTAAGTGCTGCAAAGTTGTGCGTACGTGTGATCAGCAATTTCGTTTCCTGCAACGTACCAATCAGTGACAAGCGTGTAGTTGGTGTAAGCAAGAGACGTGAAGTAGGTCATCTTGATAGGACAGCCGTTAGGATTCTTCCGCTGAGCCAGGAACTGGTTGACGGCGTCGATAGTATACGACTGGATAGCATCGTCGGCAGTGAAGACAACGAACTGCGGCACATCCGACTGGCATGTTGCCCGTCAGAAGTGGCACGTAGCGGGGAGAAAAAATCAACGTACAGGAGAAAGACCACCTGGAGGACTCGTGCTAGCACAGTTGCAGTTGGGTAACTTGCATTGGTTGGGGTCGCATGAATATCCAGCAGCGGATGAACTGCTGGTTGGACCAGATAAGGAGCCGTCTTGAGCGGCCACCACTGGCAGCCGCAGTGCTGCACCAAGCACTGCAAGCAGCGCGAAAATTCGCATCTAGTTTGAGAAAAAAAAGTGGACGGACTAACGAGTGTGGTATTATCAATGAATGGAATGAGAAAAGAATGAAAGGCCAAGCAAGCTGTGCCAGGGTGAAGAGAGCACTGTAGCCAATTTCGGTGCGGAGGCGAAGAGAATGCAATTGGATGACAAATAGTCCCGATGACACTAGTGTATTACTCTAACGTTCGCCATTGCGTGATACAATGACCAGCGGCTGTATGCCAATCATCAGAGTTCCCATACCGCTGAACTTGTAGATCATGGATGTATGAGATGAAGAGACTCCCGAGACTATCGTGTCACTTTAGAAGTTCGGCGTTGGCGACAAACTTGGCACGCCGGCTGTATTTGCTTCCGCGAAACATCCAACGTAATGTGGTGGTAGTTTCGCTGAGTTTAAAACCTCCCAATATCGACGTCACGTGCTGTGCTGTTTGACTTGTGTTTGACCGAAAGTTGTTTTAGCTTTTCTCAACGCACTCAAGTCAAATTGCTGACCAGCTTGTGACCATACTAGTTTGCGCCAAAGTAGGGCGGACACCAACGCTTGCATATCTTAGTGCTTCGCTTTTCTCCCTCATTCTCCAGGAATTGAAAGGCAGGCCGGTGATTCATATAAACATCACATCCTAAAGTAGTTGCGTTAACCCCATCGCTAGAACTTCTTGCTGTAATGCTAGTACTACTGCTAATGCTAATGCTAATGCTAGTGCTAGTGCTAGTGCTACTTCTAATGCTAGTACTACCGCTAATGTTAGCACTACTGCTAATGCTAGTACTACTGCTAATTGATAGCGACGGAACTGTTGCGCTCGCCAGGTATGAACCCTGGAGGATGAACGAATTCTGCGTGTGAGCCTGCGAACTAGCGCTCAGCGATGAAGCCTTTCTCTGGGAAACACTGTACATACTTATGGTAAAGATATCACCACCTCATTCCTACTCGGAGAGTCCTTGAGTGTAAGTCTATAGTTCCTGCTCCTAGCCTGCCAGAGTCGGAATTCCACAGACATGAATTGCCTTCAGCACATCCAGACATCAGGCGCATCATTCGACGGCGCATGTTCAAGTCGTTGCCATGCTTCTGGTTGAAGACATGTGAGAATTGACGAAGAACAAATGGCTGGACGGTGCTTGAGTATAACTTATATTTCCTATACTTACACGTTCAGACTCCAGGGCTTGAGCCTGAGGTCAGATGGATACATACTCAAAATATCCCATAAATGCTTCATAGACGGTATTCGAAATCTCAAATGTACACCCCCAAACCTGGGTTTCCATCAACATTCAGAAGAGTTGGTATTGTCAGCCTTTAAGCATAGTGCAATGTAGAGGACCCAGGATGTCAGTTTGTTAAAGCACGCATCGCCCCTCTATCGCGTTTCAGCTTCCGCGCTGCTGACAACCGGCAAACAATGCTAACAAAGATCCACTCGCTGCTGACTCCTATTACTAGGTTTCCTGCGCACGGATACAAGTGAAATCTTACGGGCACGTATGCACATTTTGACCTCACAGTGGCGCTCACACAGTACACAGTTAGACCTTCACTCCACGAACAATGATCATATGTTGGATTCAGGCACATGAGACATAGGAATAGGCAGGAGGTTTTCAGAGTCGTAATCGTGTCGGTGCTGCTCTGCATGCCAGAGATGGAGGTGCATGCGCGTGGCGAGGATCGCAAGGATCATGATCTGCAATCTACAAGTGCGTTTTTGGGGCGTCGTTAGTAGGAACACTAGCAAGGCTTGTATTTCGGAGGCACGTACTGTTCGAACATGGCGTGGTACGCGTACTGGGTTGTGAGGAATATCAATTATCCATGGCTCGATCATAATGATAGAGGCACATACATGGAGGAACAGTAACGTTAGGACGTTCACCGCCGAAAAAACTTTCAGAACGGGATTGAGCATGGAAGAACAGCGTGGCATATGGTAACTCACATAGACCACATGCATAGTAGAAGACGTTATGCTTCAGCAGGACAGTAAGCAGGGGGCTGCTGGTCATCCGCCAGCTCTGTATGGCGCATAAGACTGTGAGAAAGGCAAGTCCTGACGAAAGCGTGTGTCAGCAGGCGTCTCTACATGCTTGCTTCTTGCGACGCACCTAGTTCGAATACAAACAAGAACAGGAAAGGTAAAAAGAGCCCGAAACTTGAAGAGCCTGAGTTCTGGTAACAGCCTGTGATACCCGGGATCGCGCTGGTCTCAACTGTGAAAATGGGGTGTGGGTGGTTGTGGAACGCCAAGGGGAAGGTGAGAGCACATACATGGTGCAACGTTAGTAGTGGCAAAGAGAACACTGATGGATGTCAAAATGATAGCCTGATTGACACATCAACAAGGAACTTGGGTTGTGACAAGGCATGAGACTCACGAAAGCGGCGGTCAGTATTGCTCCGAGCACGATTTTATTTTTGCTCCAGAGGGCGTACGTTCTGAGAATGAAAAAACCTGAATGAATCAAGTTAGGAGGAAGTAGTTGTTACGGAAGAGGGAGAGATACATTCGGAGCAAATAGCTGATATCAAGGCGAAAGCTGTGAGAGAACTCAGCAACAAAAATATGGTTGGACATGTATGCAGCATCCACGTACATTCGCAAATATTACTGATGCTCCGGCATTCCTGGCGATAACGTGCAGTAAGCGTCGTCCATAAGTCAGTAAGCCCGTTGTGCGTTCACATACATTAGAATTCTCGATAGGGCTGAAGTCCACTGAAACTCTACATGTCAATTCATCACCTCAGCAATGGAGCAGAAGCTGAACGCACGATATAGACGTCCGGTGAGTAGGAGAAAAGGCAGGTATCGTGTAGCGATGTAAAGTCCTTTGACCTTGGTCCAACGCGATCGAAGCAGGAACGTCCACTTTGAACGGCATGTTATCGTCAATAATATCAAACTGCGGTTTACCTGAAACACGCCTTACTTCATCGTGAAGTGAACAAACATAATCATAGGTCTAGATAAGCAAATTTCAGAACGAACAGCATCACATCGGGGACAAGCTCACCCAAAATGTAGCCACCGACGCTGAACTGCGTCAGGACAAGAAAGAAGCAGCCCAGACAGTACTCACTGTATATGTACTGCATGACTTTTCATATCAACGACCTTTTGAACATGAAGGAGACGTACTGTATAAGTCTGCAGACTCGTCGCCGATGCAACAGTGTCAGCTGAATACTCCATCTCTACTCGGTCGAGGGGCGGAAAACAAGTTTCGCGCGAGGGGAATCACACCATGCTCATTCTTATCTCTTGTAAATGACCTGGGAATTGCGGAGGGGATTGCAGGCTGACGATGGAATACTTCGATTCTTGACAAGAGGCCACAAGGTCTGACGTGGAAAATATTTTTGAATGAGAACCCGTCGGAGACATGTACACCGTGCACTGCACTATAAATGTTGTCCAAGCACGAATCAATGGCCATGATTTTGCACCCCGAATATAGTACGGGATCTTGATTCGGTCAAAGTATAAGTAAATGTGTGAGTCTTGCAGCTTGACTGCGTCCGAGTCACGACGGCAGGCACGGGAATGTCGTTCGAAGAATACACCTCGGCCTAGTCCGAGCCTCCCGGAGGCAGACCAAATCTGATAAGGAAAACAGTCGTTCCTTCTCTATTATGACCTTCAAGTCGGCCAGGGCGATTCACATGCAACAAAGCAGTACAGACCGCTGGGCTCTAAGATCTAGACGTCGACTGTCAATGGGACTCATCGACGGAACTAACCAAGTTTGATCACGTGGGGATGTTTACATGTTTACAACCTTAGTGCAAGCGAATTCTGACCAATCCTTCTTCACGTCCACTTGGCGCGACGGCATGTACTGTCGCGACTAGCGTTCGCCCTGCACCTACTCGACGCCACGGACGGTGTTCGAATGGATACCCAACTCTTTGGCTTCACGTCCACCTGGCGTCTAATACGAGTCTGTGTCGATGGACAGCTATCGATGTGAACGTGGGCGTTATATTCCTAGCTAGGTACTACTATGACTAGACCGGATCCTCATGAGCGCTAGCTGAGTCGCTTCGCCGAACACATGTATCTATTCGCTTGCAGCGTACTTGTTCCTTGACTAAGGTACTAAGATTATTCCTTGCCAGCATTATCATGGATGTGGATACATTTGGCGAGCGACTGATCGACTTCCGGGAGGAGTCCGACATGGCTCAGTGTGGATTGTTCGCCTTTCTTGAGGTGTGGACGAATGGGAATGGCTCGTCAAAGCGGTAGCACAAACGGGGATCCATCGTGAATGGCACTCCTTACAATGCGTTTCTTTGGTCACAGTACATTTCACCACACATGTGGTGTTTCGTCTACTGTATATAAGTATGCTGCTCGGCCATGCCATGACTGCAGTTTTCTCTGACCTTTGAAGGTACTACATCCTTGCCATGCAATACCCAGAAAATCCAATGAATATCATGGATGCCCTCAAGAAGGATGGTGAGCAATTGATTGCCGTCAAGAAGGTTTGTGGGCGATCAAATCCGATCCTATCAATGCTAATCATTCGCTTACAGAAGGTGGCAGACGCCAACATCATGTTGGGAGATCTTTGGAGTGAGCTTAGGTTAATGCACGAACATAAGGGAGATGCCGAGAGGGCAGAAGTATTGGAAATAGTGTGAGCGTCCAGCATCTTCATCTTGTATGGACTACTTATGATATGTTCAGATTGGAGCAAGTCGAATTCACGTTGATACAGTTGGAGTATGAAGTTGAACTAGCTGAGGAAGAGTACAATCGACGGAAGGATGATCTGGTGGTATGTCGTCACGGTTGTACTCTTTGACGTTAAAATTTATATTTCAATGGCGCACCAGGAACAGATGTACCAGACTTCGCAGGCGGGGCTGAAAGAGATGGCTACAGACATGGATCCCCTGCCATCATCTTGTATTATCGCTCTCGCCTCTTCTGCGTTCTCCAAGTGAAGCTTCCATTTTGATTCTCGTATATCCTCATAACAAAGGCTTTCATACACTAGATTTCCATAATTATTCTACCACTATAATGTTTGATTATTACTCTTGCAACTTAGATCCTTTCGCACCTGGCTGATCGCGTGACTAACACCTTATTAGCAAGTTCCCCGGTCAACAATCGCGGTCGATTGTTGTACGAAAATAAAGAACATCACCTCTCGAAGATGGACTCACAGGGTCCACGTAGGGAAGTCTAATCCATGTGATAGAGCTTGGGTGTTGTAAATACCCCACAACCAGCGACTTGTTGATAGTAACTTCAATTTGAAAGCCCCTTGATCCTCCCCCGAGCTGTTACCCCTTCAAGATCAAGCGAGTCAATGCCAGATCTCTTCCCAGACCTCCACTCCTCCACAAGTGCCTTCGCTTCAATAGGCAGTATCCCATCCTTGCTCGTCCCAACCGTTATATGCAAACTCTTCCTCACTTCCTCCGACAGCGTCGACACAAACTCATTTCCTTCCTGACCTCCGTCTACTGAGCCGCCGAGCTCGAAGTCGTCCACAGTGACAGCCATAACCCGTTCATTCCACACCAAATGACCGAGAGCGAAAGTGAAGAAAGGAGGAGACACCATGCTGTGCAAGTTGGCACACCGCTCCCACAGTTCAACAGCGCCAGGGAGGGAGTTCTTGTGCACCAACGTGACATGCGGGCGCTGTGTGACCCTATTTTCAGCAACGAGAGCGTTCCAGAACGCCTTTCCACCCTCTGCTTCTGCTTCTTCCATTCGCTTTTCGATGACAGCACGAAGATCGACTTCAGGGAGGAGTCCGAAATAACGCGGCGTAGGCTGCTGCTTCTTTTCGTCTTTCTTTTTTGATTTCTTGTCGTCGGGCTTCTTCGTCTGAGGCGCATAGTTGCGCGCCTTGAACACAGCTTCGTCGATCTCCTCTGCACTGGGCTGTTCAAGACAAAGCATGCTGACGCACCCAGCCACAGCCCGCTTGATAGCTTGCTCGAGGTCATCTTCGAGGTCCATTTCTATGCTCGCATCTACCTCGCTGTCGGCCAGGTCCTCGGAAGAACGGATGAATTGCCATATGACGTCTTCGTGCGATTTGGCGAGGGTATCGGCGCGGAGGGTTTGGTGCTTTTCGCCACGCGAAAACACTCTGTCGCCACATATACGATGGATGGTCGCCTGCGGTCGATCGAGTGACCAGTTCAATGCGAGGAGGCGTACAGGAGGGTCCATTTTGGCAACGGCTTCACGAAATGACTCACGATGCTGCCTGAGGTGGTTGTTCCTAAAGTAGGTTAGTACGAGGACGATCATAAGGTAGATCATGATCCATACTTGTCAGCTATGACCACATCGTGGCTCTTCAAGAGGTTGATGACATTTCTGATGAACGTGGGAGCAGATTTCTTCCCTTGGACATCGTCGCTCTGGGTGTGTCCAAAACCGAATAGAGAAGCAAGGGCAACAGAAACGGCAGTCTTGCCTGTGAAGCGGGAACCGTAAAAACCAAAAGGCATGAAACATAAGACTAACACTTACCACACCCGGGAATGGCAACAGGCACAATTATCGTCTTTCCGAACTCCTTCGTGGTCGGTGGCGCTTCACTCTCCAAAATCAAGCCTTTCTTCCCGTCGTCGGTTTCCATCCATTTCAAGAACCTTTCACGAGTAGCAATGATACCTTTGCCCTTAGTAAACTCCGAGAATGCACTGGGATTATGCTTTATTTCCTTCTTCACCCAGTCAACATAAAGGCGCGTCTCCTTCCGCTTAAGTTTCGACTTTGGCAATTTGGCGTCGCTAATTCCTTTCGACAGCAAACTCTTGGTGACTTCGCGCCAGTCCCGGTACATCATATATGGCTCGTCGAACTTGACTTTAAAAAAGAATGAAGATCCTGTTGGGTATGGAGGGCGGGCATCGCGAGAAGTAGAACCGCATTTTACATCGACGACGTGCGTACGGACCACAAATCCTTCGAGCGCCTCGCCATTCCATTTTCCGGTTCTGGCGATTTCATCCGTGAACGATTTTACATCGGGAATAGAGTCCAAGGTGATGGTTGGCGTCTTGATGAATCCCCATTCTTCTGCGAATGCGTCAACAG
>PVYE01000958.1:4448-18958 GCA_002995055.1 Rhizopogon rudus | reverse complement strand
TCCTCCCATCCGAGTCACTTTCGTGGGCGTAAACCTCAACACAAGCAATGATGGAAAAACGGTGCTCGATGTTCGTGACTGTGTAGCAAATGACAATGGGGCTTCACTTCCGTCGAGTGATATCCTGTGCCCGAAAGAATCCGGTTATAATAAAAGAAGGAATCCAGTAAACCCAGTAGAATTAGTCTGGTGCGCTTGGTATATAATGTGTGGCAAAGTCGAGAAGCACGGAATGAAATTGCTCATCCAACAGCAAGCAAGAATTATGCCAATATTGTATCACCACTTGCTGCGCTGGATGCTTAGACTCCCTGTCCTACATATGAGGGAGACGAATCGAGTTTAACGTGCACTCCCGAGAGTTCGCCTTGGGGATTTTCCCACACATTTTCGTAGGCTGGAGGCAGTCTTCCAGACCATGAGCGATCAAGAGTTGGAACTGCCCTTACATCCTCGTGTCTGAGTGCACTGGTGGATGAATTTCTATTCCAAAGAAGGTCCGATGAGCGGCCGCTTTCACTGACGGTTGTAGCTAGTGAAGCAGTGGGGGGAGGTATTAGGGGGTTCTTTGATGTCGGTAGATGACCCTGTGTGTGTGCATATTCGTAGCCATAGGAACTCTGGTTCCGTGATGTTGAGCCTGCATTGGATGATTGATATTCTTAGCATAAAAATAAAATGTAGTTAAGACTCACCGGAAACCGTATATGGCGAGACCGCCTCCATTGCTGGTGTATGTGGGCGATTGACATCTAGTGAAACACCGGCAACCTTTCGAAGATGCCTACGCCAGCAAAGTGATACTGCAGCAGCAAAGACTAGCACAGCAACGCCGCCAATCACAGCACCAACGATAGTGGGAACATTAGAACTCTGCGTAGAACCCGCGGATGCAGCGGTCGTGGTTTGGGATGGAGCTGAGGTAGTGCCGGTGCCCAAGCTCGAGGTAGTGCTTGTTGTGCTGTTGCAGTGGTTATACATGTTGTTATTTGATGCCGCTTTGTCCTTAAGAGCGGCGTCCATGGTGAATTCACTTAAAATTTGTGCTTTAGTACATCATGAAATCTGTATATTTGATTCACGTACTAGAACCTGTAATATGCACCATCTGAATCGGTATCGTGCTTAATGAGCGAGACACTCACCATGACCCAGCATCCCAATAGAGATTGTATAAGAAATCAGCGATTTTGATGCCTTCGTTGCAAACTGCCGACTGTATGTCACTAGAAAACCTGGGGAATGAAATAATTCAGCGACTAGTAAGCGGGAACTTCAATACTATGCTTACGATTGATTCGTCCCGGGAGTACAGAACTGTCCACTTGGAGATCCAAGTGTACGGTACGACGTATATGCACCAACGTCTGAAAAGTCAGATGAAGATTTAGCAATCTCACCGGCACCACTGAAGCAATACCTGCATTGATGCCCGAAGTAGGCCCACCAACTACGTCCCATTGACAACTTCGTGATAAGTTAGCGCAGCACTGCGAGGAATCAGTTAAGAATACATACTTCATACATAGCATGCTTAGCCCCCATGATATGGAGTTACAGCAGCAAAATGCTACCCGTGAATGTAAGCCTGACTGATACGAAAGGGGTCTAACCGGGACGCACATAATCCGTCATCACATTGATCACCTGGAGCAACTGCTCGGAAGTTTGGGACTTGATCTTTATGTCGCTTCATAGTTAGTTCCGTTTCTCTAAATACAGATAAAAATACAACATACAATTGGGGTTACATATTTGTCTGAGTCTTTGGTATGTCACACCTATTCAACTCGAGAGGGTTAGGAAATGGGGGGAAAGAGCAAGGATCTCACATGCTGTCTCTCCAACCGCATCGGTGTACCACTGTGTCAAATTCCCCGCACAAGTAGTGTTTCCTGCAGTCGTGAAGTCAATTAAATACACCAGCAGCGCAAGTGCAATGTTGGAAACGAGAATTCGAGGCATTCTAGCGCAAACTTGTTGTGGATGTGGTTAGAGAACCTTGGAAAAGTAGTCTATCGCGGTAGCACCCTGTTATAACCGAACGAGCTCGGATCCCATCGAAAAGAACGCCGTGGCATTCGTCTGTTGATTGACGTGATGGTATCGTTATTTCCTGAGTAGCCTCACTTTGTGGGAGGTTGCGTCAATGGGTATTGTACCTCATTGGATTCGTTAAAAATAAGTCAGATGCAGGAAGTCGGCAAGAACTTGACAAAATGAAGATAAGTTGTACTTACATTTATTGTCGACGAGTGAGCTATGTAGGGAGTGCTGAACGCTTAAACCTCTGAATCTGTGAGAGTCTATGGCTGAACCAAATATTATATCAGTGTACGTAGTAGTGTCGTTAGTTGGCAAATATCGCATACGATGCTACCGTGACTTACAAGCGTTGACATGTCGACATGGTATTCGAAAGAACAAGGGCGTTACAGACTCGGACTTATAGAGCATGCTTCCGTGGAACCAGTTCGCGTGTTTTGATAAGTGTACGGTATAGATAGCTTAAAACGTGTGACTGCGAAAGGTAATCCCAAGAGATTTCAACGTTATGCACGTCACTCGACAGCAAGCACAGGACATTATTACTCAATACGAGGGCGACGGTGCCGTGATCGAGCAGTTTCATGAGATCTGCAATGACGGATTTAGGTACGACATCGAACCGCATGCAGGGATTTGTGGCTGCATGCAATAACTTATACTCTAGCTACACATCCTCGATCAAGCTTTACAAGTTCGATATCGTGCTCCGCAATGCATCATACCTTCTCGTTGCCGCTCCCCAGACGGCTAACTCTAATTCAGACTCGGTAATGCGTCCACATCCCCTCATCACCATCCGCGATCTCCTCTCGAACATTCGCAACAACACCAGTCTGCCTATACCAGAACTCAGGGGCTTTGACGATTCCCTCGCAATTTATTCGTTTCATTATATCTTCCTCCGCCTGCCGTCACAGAATGCCCAGTCCCTCTCATCGCTGCGATCGATCGGGGCACTCACTCCCCATCAAAATGCTCTCCTCGACCTCAAGTTAGGAACTTTCCTTCATTCATTGCACTCACTCCACAACGACTGGTTCGGTGTCCCAGGAACACAACCAGACGAAGATGTGTGCTACAGTTGGCAAGATACATTCATGCTGCTCTTAGATGGGCTGCTGTGCAAACTAGAAAACACTGGAGAAATACAAAGGACATTGGTGGAGGACATACGGCGATACCTGTCCCGTGCAATTGGGTCATTTTTGTTTGAAGACGCAGAAGTGCCTACGTTGGTTTGGTTGACAGGCTCAGCGGAGGATGTCTATATCAAGGTGACTGAGTCGCCTTGTGGACTGAACGAGGAGGCTGGGGTGGAAATTGCGTATGTGCTACCAACATTTGATCGGGTGGTATGGGGAGATCCGATGTTGGAGGCATGTTTTATGCCGCCAGGGCCGAGCAAGGCATTGGAGGAAGGGTATTTGGAAGGAGAAGGTGGCTCTTTGATCGTTTTCGCGAGGCAAAGGACAAAGAGGATGTGGTATACACTGTTCTTGGCTCTAGTTGTGCTGGCGGAAGCTGGAAGAGATAAGGAGAACGAGGGAGTGGGTGATCGGACACATCAAAAGGTCCAGTGGGCAAGGGAGCTCGTTCCAAGATGCACTGAGGCGTTGAAGAACGCGTCGTGTTCCTAGAACGATGTAATAAAGTCTTAGCTTTATACATGAATGATGAACATGGATTTCACACCGATGAGAACATCATTATGGAGCATCGGCCGGGGCCATCTCAACATCTACTGCTGCTGGAGTAGCAACTGGGGTCTGACCATCATCTCCCGTGAGTTCACCTTCTACCATATCTTCCTCATCGCTACTTTGCCCTTCTCCGAGTTCCCCGTTGTCGAGACTCCCTGGAATTTCTTTTTCATCCATAATCTGAACGTCACCATGCCCTATACGTGGATCCCATTCAAGCTCTTCCGGCTCCTCTACTTCCACCTCGACGCGCTGCTTCCACTCAAACTTATCTCTAAGCATCATCACAGCCCTAACAGCGCGCTCAACCCTGTGATCATGCGCACTCCGTATTGCCTCGCATTCAAGAAGCACGTCTTCATGTGCCACACGAGCACCCGTGGCTGTAGGATGGTTGGTCTGGATGCTGTTCGTGGCGATGGCGCCGCGGGTGGTCATACACTCCGCTAGACGCCGAACAGTAGCGGTCTCCATATTGAGCACGTCCGTTGTCTGCTGGTTGCGCAAGAGAGGTATGAGGTCATTGTCGAGCTGAGGGTCTGTCATTCCGACGCTTGGATGCAGGGCAATCTTCTCGTACACGCTGGGGGCAGGTCGAGCCTGTGCCTGTGCGAGTTGGGACTGCGTCTGAGGCAATACTAGGGATTGGGAGAAGCTGTGTGTTTGAGAGAGGATGGCATTGTATTTGGAGAGGATGTCTGGCCACGCGGGCATGGCATTCTGTCCACCGACATCGATTGTGCGCTGAAGGGTCTGAATAGACTCTATGATCTGATTTGACTTGAATTTTAAGAACTCAAGTTGAGCGATTGGTAGGGACTTTGGCTCGAATGAGAGCTGGGGGTTCATGACGAGTCTTCTAGGAGTTGGCTACCCCAAAAAAGGGACTCCCTGGTTTAACAAGCTGTTGAACAACAAGACCAAATAGCAGATAGAGCTCCTCTGAACTAGACTCCTCTTAGTTCTTATTTTTCTTCCAATTATTTTTCCAGATGTTCTCTATTCTTACTCGTCGCCTTGTGTCCGGTCTTCCCGCGTTACGCACTCATGTTGTGTCTTCCTCAGTTTTGGCTTCCCCCGCATTCGCGGCGACGCGTCGTACGTTCTTCACTACTCGTCGTATCCAGCTGCCGGTCGCTGCATCGAAAAGCGCGTCAACCGTAGGGGCGAAGACGACGACGAAGAAGGCGCCAGCTAAGAAACCTGCTGCAAAGAAGACGGCAACTAAGAAAGCCACTCCAAAGAAGGCGAAAGCAAAGCCCCGACCAAAGGCAAAAGTCAAGAAGACAGTTGAGAAGCCCGCTCGTGAGTCCAACCTTGGGTAATATTATGCACGCTGATATGTGGCGCTTTAGTGCCTAAGAGGGTGCCTAAGTCTGAGCAGCCTCCTTCTCGTCCACCTAATGCCTATATACTTTTCTTCACGAAGCTCGCTCAAAACAACAAGGAAAACTACAAGAGTATCGAGGACACCCAGGCTGCGTCTAAGCAAGCTGCAGCTACCTGGAAAGGTTTCACGCTCGCGGAGAAACAGGTCATTTATAATGACACACTTGAGATGTGTCATACTGAATAGTTTTTTATAGCCTTATTATGACGAAGTTGAGGTATTGAAGAAGCAATATGATGAGAAACTACACGAGTATTGGAAGAACGCCTCTCCGCAGATCGTCAGGAAAATCAATGCACGTCGCGCATCTGATGGGAAAAAGAAAATTCATCGACCCCGTCAGGAAAGTGACCACCCGCGGCCCATGGTACCTTTCTTCAGGTCACTTTTATGTCCTTTTGTTACAGTTCAAAGACCAATGATGGTTTAACCAGATTCGCTCAAGATTTCCGCCAATCACCTGATGGTAGAGCTATCAAAGACGCTGGAGTGACTAGCACAGGTCAACCAGCAGTCAATATTGCTCGCGAGGCTGGTACCCGGTGGCGAGCTATGAGCGACTCTGAGAAAGCTGTATGTGAATTCTGATAATCAATTCGTTGACTAACGAGATATCCTTAGCCCTATGTAGATGCCTACCAGACAGCACATGCCGACTGGGCGGCAAACCGCCCTAAGACTGCCTCTGCGAGTGCATCATCGTAGGGGCTACGCGTCGGGACCTCGGGCAAGGTTCCAGCGCATGCCTTGGATCTTCCATACTTACGTCATTGTTTATTCTTCCGCACTTATTTTCGTGATCACTGACCACTACAACCTCAAACTTTCAATCAAATCAATTACTCCTTATTGCACGTTCATAGTTGCTAAATTCACTTCACATGTATCCTACTTGACAAATCTGGTCAGGCCGCTAGCGGCTACTGGCTTGCGAATTATCATTGTTTTCGCGACATACATTTTGGTCGTGGAAGCGCGGACTACCCCCGTTGAGTTCAACAGCTGTTAATTCGTTGGGATGTCGGTGCGTCGTCAATCGCTGCTAAAGGGGAATTTACATAAATGGAGCCGATAGCCGACTACAGAGTCAAACACAACGGGTTCCCCTATAATTATGGTATTAAAGTCAGGTTCGGGTTGGCCTCACCCCTATTGTCTCCAGAATGTTCAATACCAACAAGTCTTGTGCTTCGTTGCTCAGTCATAACCTCCTACCTCCTCCAACTACCCATCCTTCTTAGCTATCCAGCATTGCCGAGCAACTGGAGGTGCGGTATATTCTGGAAACCAGACGTAACCTCTAAGTGTCTTGACAACCTTGAATATGTATTACTCTGGAGGCGACGCAATATGATCTCAGTGCCACTGACAAAAATCGAGAAGTATTATCACTCATAACTTATAAGTCATGCCTATTGAAGCTCAATCGCCTTACCATGTAGTACCCTTGATGGTTATGTTGAGTCAGAGGTGATTCTTCTCATCGTTGCTTTCGTCAATGGGCTGCGTCACCCCGAATATCCTGCTCTCACATATCGACTTGAAGTGAACCTTAATACCAATGGTAGGTCGCGGTCACCTGGCGTTGGCGTTGGACCATAATTCAACGTCATTTAGGTTCGCTGGCGACTATAGAAGTGCAATTTTTTGATGGCGACGACGGCCACGATGAGGACGGCGGCAACGAAATTCCTGAGTTCCCAGTTATATTCTTCTTTGTAGGACATCTCCCACTCTTGCTACTCCCAGTTACAAATGTTTCCTCGCAGCCATTTCTTTCCTATCAAAAGGTCGTGGAGGATAGTAATACACGGTGCTTACCCTAATACAGTGCTTACTACAGATGTCTGCCTCGCTCCAACATCGGCTTTCGGAACTACAGTGTGCACCGAGCTTGATGATGATACGCCCCGCGCTGTCAGGGCGGAGGTTGCTCCATCTATCCCTCTCTGATACCTTCTTGCCAGCTACATTTCTCTAGACTTTGCCATAGGCGTATTTTAACCTGGACACGGAGCCCTATATTATTACGCATGAAGCGTCGAATGAGCCTCATTCCCCTCTCCCATCTGACGAAGAAATATTTGCCACCCGACATGGACATTCCTTTTTCGACAGATACGCACTCGCTAACAGCATGCCTTCCCTCGAACAGTTTCTCAGGTGGAAGACTTATATGTAAGGAAGGTCCAAACCGTTCTTGTAGGCACAGTCCTACAGGTGAAGTCCCATAGTTTCCAGCAATGCAAACAGCTCTCACCCCGCTATGTCATCGAACCTCTTCCCGAAGAGACACTGGCACACCTGCGTGCTGTGGCCCGCTACACTTTCCCCCGATTCGTCCAGTTTGTTAATCGCTTACAAACATTCAGTCCCTTGCTGACACCGTCGGAAGGAACTGCCTATGCGCGCACCTTCTCTTGCAGCATCGTCACAGTTGACGATCAGTCAATTTCAGATGGAGCGCCGAAAAAGCTCTGCGTCAAATTATTTGACGATAGCACAGGGTCGGTTCGCAATCTTATAGAAGCTTCTTTGGCAAGTTGATCTCAGTTTTTCTACACTTCAGAGGACATGATCAATCACGAGATCAATGCGTATAACCGACTTGAGTCTGCACAGGGCTCGGTCGTGCCGCAGTTTTATGGTGCTCATAGTGTGAGTCATTTTTGACATGGTGTGCACTTGACTCACACCGAGTCACACGTTCACGGCAGTTTACACCCGCAGATAGACGAGCACTGTTTGGCATTCTGTTCGAGTACGTAACCCCATCGGAGACGAAACTGGAAGAGCAATCGGAGGTTGCTCAAATTGCATTTGTACGTGTAAAGTACTTCCTCCCCCTTCTTTTCAAACGATCCTCCGTAGATCTAAAATGCTCGTCATGCCATTCGCGTCCTCCAATACGCTGATGTAAGCCAGCTCGATTGGTTGAGTAATTTTAGCACCTGGTCCCTCAGGCCTCAGCGCTTCAGCAGCTGACCTCAGGCTAGGCCTCCAGATCCAACACAGGTTTTGCTTCGAAGCCTCACGTGTGTGCTATTCAACCATTCCTTTTCCGCCACTGGCACCGAGGATCATGATGTTCGACAACGTTATTAGATGAAACGCATGAAGGTGTCATTTAACTTTGGCAGACACCATCCATCGATCAGTGGCCGTATCATTTACATTCAATGATACATCAATCAGGGATTTACCAACACTCCATTCGTTTCACTACCCGATGGTTTCAGTGACCAACTCTACTGATATGTTCTCTCATTTTATTGTTCCGCTCCACAGCATATTCCGAAAGCACTGGATGGTGGTATATCTAGCACGCACACCATCGTTCCATGTCTACCAAGTTCACCACTCATTGACACCAACCCCCCAAAAATGACCCTAGTCTCAAATGATCCCAGCCTGTTGCCAACAATCAGCCATTATCATGTATACAGCTATTTCGCAGGTTCGTAGAGAGTAAGCAAGCTCATTCAATCTTTGACTGTGGTTTTGCAGTTGTATCCTTGATAGTGGTGCTATATGATTGGAGTACGTAGGATAATGGCTAACACGAGTATTGATGTCCTTATCGTATTCTCTAGCTCTGACATTCGGACAAGAGGTAGGTTAACGTGATGACCAGAGCTGAGCAGACATCTCATTAAAATGGTTCTGTAGTTTGAATTAGTCTGGGTGAGCAGAGCCGCATATCAAAAGGACTCCCGCAAAATTCATCTAATTTGAGGAAGAGGCAACGCCGGTCCCTCATGACCGTCCTATATCTCAGCGTGTGTATCTTTCGTTATGTGGGTGCGATTGGTAAATGCACTGACTTCAAAATACGCTAGGTGCGCTACCTTGGAATACCGTACACTGTGTATGTTTGCAAGGTTGAGAATTTGGAAATGTGCTGATGAGACATCACATGATCAGCTTCAACGTACTGGGTATGTCTCTTCGTATAAACTGGTCATCTCCTCTGATTGGCGGTATACAGGAAGTCTCCCGTCCATTTCGTTGACAGATTCAGTGAGTATTAAGTTTTTTCATCGTCACCATTCAACTAATGGCGCTCCTACATACTAGGGGTGAGTGGGATTATCAACTAGCTCGTTGATCCAATAAAACAATTGTAACAGCTGTGAGTTCATGTGAAGCATTGAGTCTTCCGAAGCTCATCACTCTATTTTCAGGCTCTGTCTCTTACTTCGTAATTAACTGGTCATCGGTCATCGGAAATGCCATGCTGGGTGGTGAGTACTTAGTACTCAGTCACAGTACCGATATTGACTTGACTGAAATGTTATGCAAGTGATCATCATCACTCGGTTACATGTCATGTATCAGCATTCCAGAAAGATGCTTGTCTTTCTCCTTGTAATCTTCTTGGCTATCCAAATTACCAGTGTAGTATTGAGCGCATCGCAGAGCGGACATATGATAGGGGGTAAGTCTGATTATAGATTACAGCATATCAGACTCATGAAGCGAATGTCAGAGGAGCTCATCTTCTCTGGTGCCCATATATGCGGTTACGACTTTGATGGAGGCATTCAATTTGTGATCGTGAGCTGGATATTGGCAGCTGCATGGGAGATCCTTGCACTGTGTCTTGCAGTCTGGATTTCTGTACAACACTTCCGTGAACTGCAACGACCATCAACAGGATGGGTAGTCGGGGACTGTTTCACGGTATTAATAAAGACTCATGTGTTTTATTTCGCAAGGTCAGTTCGTGATTTTGAATGTGGTCATATTTTCTCGCTCAAACTCCATGCTAGTCTTGTTACTGTTTCTTGCCTTAACCTCATGCATTTCTCTCCAATGTTCACGGTATGCCAACTTAGTATGACACCGATATCTGTATCTGATTATTTCAGAGCTCGACTAATGTGGTAAATGAGTTCTTCAGTGGCATTCTTCAAAATGCCGTAGTTGTGCAGATGTTTGTGGTGGGACCACGCCTCATCCTTGGCGTTCGAGAATATCACGCAAAGCACTTGGCCAACTCCGACGAAGGAATTGGAATGGCTTCGATTGCTCTCCAGGAGCGCATTCACATCTTAACTGGTGGTGGCGTGTAGCGCTTGCAGTGATTACACTCCTAGAGTCGGTCCTCAGGCGCTCTGTGGGCAATATAATTTTTTCCTTGGGGGGAGGAGGGTCTCATTCGTCACGATATTTGTTTAGAGTTCCGTCATAGTATTTATTCTTCTAAGGACCTTTGTAAAAAGTAACTCGGCGTTTATGAAGCAGTCATCTGAGATTCTGCTAATATTGTTAAGCCAAATATCTTTCGTCATCCTATGTAGCATAGGGAGGGAGGTTACGGAGCAGATATTAAGTGTTTCTTGCATACACGATTTTGAAAACATTTTGGTTATAGATGATGGGGTAGTGGTTGCGGATTCGAGGTGGAGGGTGATCAAACTTTATATATTCGCCTACTTATAAGAGGAAGGAGTAGGTATGTGTAAAAATTACTGACTGGAGACTCCTTTTTCAGTCGGAGACAGTTTGGTGATGAAACTGGTCCTGCAAGGTCAAAAATACACACTTAATAGTATTACGTGTTCATGTATATCACCGTTATTTTATACGACATACATATCGAATTTCATGTGGACAGTCCAACGACAGCCAGGGGATAATGTGACTAACACAGGACTCATGAGCTGTCCGTATTGCTTTACCTTGTGAAGAACGCCGGGCCATAATCGATGAGAACTTCGGTTCCAGGCTCCATATTCTTAACTGCTTTAGTTTCAGCATCAGCCTCCCAAACAATAACTTTTAAATGATCTAACCTGCGAAGATCCCTATACGATGCTCCCCATTCACAAGGCGCACTGTTGGAAGGTTGAGTTTAGTCACTGAGATAAACATCAAGAATCACGCACCAAGTGCACGACAATTCCACTGCGTTTCACCGCTCGCAGAACTAGTGCCCACATGATCAACAAACCTGGATGGGTTACCCATATACGAACTATCCAGGGATAGTGCTTCATTGAGACCGAAGACATAGCTTCGTCCCCGGTGGCCTGCAACTTCACTTTCAACTCAGTGAGATTAGTATCTCAAATTTCATGGACGCCAGGTGACGGCGCTCACCCGCGGCTGTCAAACGTCTCTTCGTAGATAAGCTCCCCGACGTACTCCACAATCAAATCGCCCTGCTTGGCCGGCTCGAGGAGGAATGAACCTAATCCCCATTTACTTTTCTTGACTTCCAATTCCTACGGTACATTCATTTAGATCCGTCCGCATGATTTAAATGTACACATACCTTGAAATGACCTTGTTGAATCTGGGAGTTGGCGCAAACACTTGTTTCTGGGTCTTCAATTTAGAGTTAGTAGACGCATCCAACTTCAACTAGATGCTACGCAACATACCTCTGCCAAGCACAAGACATTTAAGCACGGATCACATCGCAAGAGATTGTCAGGATTACGCACCGACATTTGCATTTTACACAAAGCTCCGAATCACACTCACGTCGTGCTTTGATGCAAGGACATCGCTTGCCACAGCTCATTCCATTGCGGCCTTTGGCACAGCGACAACCTTTCCACCTTCGAGCACCTGTGGAAAGGTATCAAGCATCGTGACATTGTCAGTGCACCAAACCTACAATTGGCGGGACAACGGCAATTTCGCTCACAATGAGCCTTATTCTTGAAGCATGGACAATTCGATGAAGCGTCACAGGGCCCGGAGTGATAGCAAGGTTCGTTCCTAGAGTAAGTATTTGATACAACATCCGATTCCCAAGTACATCAATGATACGCACGGCATGAATTCGAGTGGGTCATTATCTGTTTGTGTAGAATGTAAATCAAGTGACGTACATCTACATACATTTTTTCCTACCTCGAAACTCTAGTGAGCGCGGTTTTCCTTTGATTTCTTCGTTCGGGTACTCAATTTGAGGCTCATCAGGAGCATGGTACAATAGTCTGCGATAATATAGCACCTGAACAACAGTCAGACCCGATGACAACTCTCGTAATCCGTGTAGACCAACCTCATGGCAAGGCTTTAAGCATAATTCAGCATGGTCACAGGGTACCATATCTGGCTCAATTTCTAAAATAGTCTTGAGTGAACTAATGTCGTCCTCATTCCATTGAGGGGGTAACTGGCATTCAGCATGAATATACATATAGCGTCAAGAATCGAAGAATTCACATCGACTGCACCGATCTGCAAGAAGCAGCCAGCTTCACAGGGGCGTTCTACACGGGTCAATAACTCCGACAGCCCGATTGCTGGCTTACGGGGTAGCGGCATGGGGTTCAATTCGACTGCAAAATATATTTCTTGGCGTCAAAAAAGGGAACCCAACACGAATGCCTTACCATGAACAGTGCACAGTGGTTCAATACAGTTGAAGTTAGGGCAAAACAGCGCATTGATGCGCTCAAGTCGATATCGAAGGTTATTGGGAGACGGAAATGAAGAAGGAAATTCATAGGAACGAGGGATGGTGGTTCCCTTCCAGATGAGCATATCACTGTACGTTTACATCAATGCAAGGACGAAAAATTATCGAATGCCGGCGCATACCGGCGACGACTTAGAGTAAACAGCCCAGATTTTCTGGGAGATGAAAAAAGCTTGAAGGGAAGCACTCCCGTGCTATCTATGTCCTCGTATGGTAGATGGTGAACCGTATGGAGGCGGTAGGCTGCCTCTAAAGATATAACTTCTACTTTTTCACAAGTTAACATTTCATGTCATAGCGGATGGGGGAGATACTTACAGTCTGGATCGTAATATTCCTGCCATGCTAGGGAGCTATAACACAACGTATGATCTACGTGGTCGAAAGTGGCATCATCCGCGAATGGGATGAATGCCATTCTATCGTCGTCATCACCCTTAAAGACATTCCTTGAGATGGGAGCGCAAGATTCATAAGGTTCATGCGGCTCAAGCACTTCTGCATGTATAACTTGAAGAGATATCGTGGAAGTTGATGCCGGGGTTCCGTCTTCTGAGTAAGAAGTCACTGTAACTTGTTGGACCAGTCTCTGTTCCGTGTCTGGGTCTGAATCTCCACCAATGTTGCCGCTGTCCGATAATGTAGGAACAGGCGGAACCCGTTTGCAGATAGATAAAGAACGGAGAAGATGCTTGGAGTATTTGACTTTCCAGTCGCGAAATTCTGCGAGAACTTCTGCAAAGACTGATTCGACTCGGTTATCAATCGTAATAGGTTCGTCAATGGGCTCCATATTATGTGTTCGGAAAGTTTGGTTGCACCACTAGTGTGGTTTCGAGGAGAAATGCGATTCGCGTTGTTCATGTATGTCCACGACTGCCTGCCGTCGCCTGGTATTACACAGCTAACGTGATGACCACTGGAATCTTCGGAAGTACTCCCCATACAAATCATCGTATATCGTGCACGACTAAAAAAACAATGCAAAAAATGCAGCAACAACAACAGAACTTCCAGAAGGCAGATGAGTACCGGCGAGTACGCTGTAGAATAATATATATTTGAACTTGTTCTTGAACCAAATGGGAGCCTTGATCGACTGCCATGAGCGGCGCATCCTGGGATGTTAATAATCATTTTGTCTGTCGCAACAGCGAGTCGCGCTGGCATACATGCTCATAATCAATACACGTCAGCAAGAAGATCTGTGAGTTGTTCAACTAGACCTCAGTACTCAGTTCCAGCCTACATGTTTCGTTGCCTTCCCTGCTCACGGACTTGGGCATATGTACCACGAACCGGACACTGCTGGCGTTATACCGCGGAAATCTGCGAGTTGTTCAACTAGACCTCAGTACTCAATTCCAGCCTACGTGTTTCTTTACCTTTCCTGCTCACGGACATCATGATTTGACTTCTTGTACCATGACACGGATCATGATCCATATCCTTATAATCGCAATCAGCGAACCAGACACTGCTGGCGTTATACTGCGGAAATCTGCGAGTTGTTCAACTAGACCTCCGTGTTTCTTTACCTTCCCTACTCGCGAACATCATGATTTGACTTCTTGTACCATGACACGGATCATGACCCATATCCTTATCGCAGTCAGCGAACCAGACACTACTGGCGTAAGTCAATTTGCCCGTTCTCATATTTCCTGGCTGTTTATATTGATTGTACAATCATTGAACTTGTATCAAGCCTTTGGCTTTCATCACCTCATTCTCTACTGACCATGACCACCGGTACTGAACGCGGCACTTTGACCATTGCCGGGTCGGGCATAGCAAGTGTTGCACACATTACTCTCAAAACGCTCTCTTATATCAAAGAGAGTGACAAGCTTTTCTACCTCGTCTGTGATCCTGTCACCGAGGCCTTCATTCAGGATAACGCCACCGGGGATTACTTCGATTTGAGCGA
>PVYE01000937.1:14709-37937 GCA_002995055.1 Rhizopogon rudus | reverse complement strand
CTTCGACCCGGCGAGAAACGTGACCGCATGTTCATCTACCAAAACTCCAGTAACTTCATCCAGCGATCCCTTTGTCTTCCGTTTTGCGTTGTCACGTGTGGCCTGGCGGATGGAGAATCTGATATTCCTTCGGAGTGCATTATGGATCCTACTTCCGTACGGCTGCTTATAGTGTGGAGGGATAGGGATGACGACGATGACTGCCCCACTCCAGGTCAACTACGTGCCCTGGAGAAGAAACTCAAGCGCTCACCGCGATGGTGGGTGGATTGCCATTACCCTGGAAACTGGGAGTATGTATCCGTGTGCCTTTCTAACAGCATTCAACTGACTCCGGACCTTTCAGCTGACCCCGAATTCATTCTGTCCTTTTCAGTCATGGCAACAGAGTATCCCACCGTATTGTATGATCTTTCGTCCCCTGCTAGAATACATGGCCTACCTCGATCATTGAAATCAATTGCTTTTGTATATGTATATATTATCATAAACCCACATGGATTTCCAGGACTTCGGGATACTTTAGATTAGCATGTAAGGTGGATCGTCGTCTCGAGAATCAGACATTCCAGGAGACTTCTCGCGTCCTACCTTTGTGTGCATGACATTCATGATAATGATCATTGGCGTGTTACGACAGGGTTGGTCCTGAGTTAACAAACGCCCGATATCAACGCTTCGAAAACATTGAGGTTGCAGCGCGGGCACCTGGAGTTTGGCAGGATGTCGAATCGATATCTACATTTACATAAAGCATGTCGCGGTGGTTCGCATATTTGTTGATTCCCACTTCCAGCACGTCAAACCCAACCCACTCTGTCACTCTGAGTGCCATCATTTTCCGTCACAATTGCCTGGAAAAATAAGGATAGTTAGGCCGCTGCATACATTTCGTGACCTCCTTCGCGGTGTTACCCCTCACCGCAACACTTGACTTTCATCCGTCTCAGATACATGATGATTTACGACATCTGGTGTTAGGATTGTCGAGCACATACGCTGGTTGGCTTAAATTAGACGGTTTGAGGCACGATTTTGGCGTGTAACGAAAAACAAACCGGACCAACCCCCTATTAAATGCACCCAACCTAGAGTAACTGAGTCGTATCCGTGGTACGAATGCCGTCTCTGACCCATTCGGCCGCAGATCTTAGACCCGCCTTGTTAGGTCTTACTACATACACTGTTACTTGATTCGTTCCTTTGGCCGACCTGACCAACCATCATGCGCAAGCTATGCGATAAGCTTATCCGTTATGCCAGGAAGCCGTCGAGCATCTTAATTTAGGCAAGAGACAACTGCGCGGATCTCCATCGTGCAATTTGCAGCGGTACAGTCAACATACAAAATTTACGCCGCAAACTGTAAACGTGTTCTATGCAAAAACAACCTAAGATTCAGCACTAGAACTGGACAACAGGTCGAGCTCCTCCCTGATCATTTCGACAACTCTCTCAGTTGAGGGACGGTCCTGAGCTGCGGCTGACCAACATTCCTCAATGAAATGCCAATACTTATCAGAGAACACAGGATAGCGTGATCGGTCAGGCCTCTCCCCAGTGTATATGGATCGAATGACAACTCTTTCGCTGAGGTAGTAATAGGGAATTTTGCTGGTGAGGACCTGAAATACGAAATAATGATATCAGCAGGGAGGTTGATAATTCCCAAGGCATACCTGTAGCAAAATACCACCGAAGGAATAGATATCGCTACATTTGCTTGGTCGTACTGGCAGATCATTTTCCGGCTGTCCAAGTAGCTCGGGAGCCAGCCATCGCAAGTTTCCATGAAACGTCGACGTCCAGGAAGCCTGGCTTATGCTCACAATATCAGAGTACATGAGGGAAAGGCCGAAGTCAGCGAGACAAGCAGTTCCATCACCATGAATGAGAACATTCGGCTACAGTTGACATCTGAATAAACTTGATACTGTCGAGAAGATCTAACTTACCCCGGTGAAGTCACCATGGATGACATTATTGGCGTGAACTGGTGGACAGCTCCATGTCAGGGGCATTTGAGACTCGGACTAAGACTTACGATATTGCAAACCAGCCATGATATCTCGGAGCTGGCATTACCATCAGTTTCTCGTACTGTGTCATACAAGCGACAACTTACAATCCGGAATCGACCGATAATAGGAAGATTTGCATGTTCACGCTCCAAATAGTCTACCAGGTTTCCATTCTCTGCCCAAGGGCTGACTATCGCCATGAACGGGCCGAAACCAGATGTGTATCCATGAACAGGCAGAATATTTGGATGCTTAAGCCTTGCGCATGTTTTCAGTTCACGGTGTATCCTCTGCATACAGGAAGGTCAAGCTTAGCTAATAAATGTGGATCTTTATTGAGGTACTCACCCTGGTCTTTTTCTCCACTGCTTCACCGTCTTCATCAGAAGTGTACACCAGTAAGGATTTCACTGCGACCTGCTGAACCGTGAACTTCATCCAAGTTGATAGGAATAACATTGAAAACAAACATTGATTGCTCCCTGATTGGTTTGATAGATACATTTCCATATCTCACCAAACCCACCACGGGCATGCGCATAGCTTCTGGTCTTGGTGATGTATGTCGTGAGGTCTCGGAGCGTCGCTTCAGGGGAAACTAGTGAATGGGACTGAAAGTGACTGAGTATAGTTACAAGATACAGTCCATAGGATAACTCACATCCGATTCTGCTTGCAACGATTGAGTATCACGTCCCCGTTTCTGGATAAAGGATGAAAGTAGTGAACACGTGTCCCACTGAGCTCGCAGTTAACTCACTCTCTGGAGGTGAGAAGAATCAAATACGTAATCAGTGATGAGATCTGCGCTCTGAAGATCAAGATGAGCACAGGACTTACAACAAATAGACCAGCTTCTTCATCACTTTTGTCGTCTCTTGCTCTATCCTTCCTTTTGGCCCCAGACGGGGGTACAGGTACCTGTATGAGAGGTTTGAGTAAGGACAAACATCGTCAGATCAATGGGAAAACATCCAAAATTCCGCATGCTAGAGTCGAGAAGGGTGAGACGAGTCAAGACAAGCTTACATAAAGAACATCAACCTCTTCCCTTTCTCCTCCATCTCCCGCTCTGTCCTTTTTGGTCTCTGACTGTTCTCGGATAGGCACCTGTAGTCGAGTTTAATCGAGGACAGTGATGGTAGATTGATTGGGAAACGGCTAACATCAAATAAATGTGGAAAGAATCCTGCATGAGTGTCAGATAAGGGAATACTCAAATCATTGCCGGATGGCATGTTGTGGAAATTATGGCTAGCAGGCTAAACAGGAAGGAAGATTAAGATTTAATTGACAGAAAGGCAGCCGCAGAAGAGATAGAGCACACCTGCACATCGTTGTGAGTAACACCCTGCGCATGTATGAAACGATTAATGGTTGCAGTGAGAGGGAAAACTTACTTCCGAAAGAGTTGTGGAGGTATTCTGTTGCAGGTGAAACATTTGATTTTGAGGTGTAATGCAAGATAAAGCAGGGTTTAATGCTCACATCCAAGATCGATCGTAATTGGTTGGGATCAATTGACTGCGTAAAGGAGCCATTAGAGACGATGATCATAGATCGATGGGAAACGGCTTACAGCATTAAATAATTCCGGAAAGGATCCTACTTGTTCGTCAAATATGGGAATGCTGAAATCCTCAGCGAATGGTATGTTGCCGAAGACACGTCTGAGCTAAACAAGCAGGAAGGTAAATACACAGAAATGTACAAGAAGAAGAGCATACCTGCGCATTGTCGTGCTGAGCAAGGCCATGAGCATGTATTAAACGATTAACGGTTGCAGTGAAAAGGAAAACTTACTTCCGAAAGAGTCGTGAAGCCATGCTGTTAAGGAGGATGAAGCATTTGAGGTGCATTGCAAGATAAAGCGGAATTGAATGCCCACCATAAAGCGCGGTTGTTGCTCCACCTCTAGCTCATCCTCATCCCCCTCCTTGCCATTGTGTCGCCACAGGTAAACATCCAGATCCAAACCACCACTTGCAAGCAGCGTTCCATTAGGAGAAATTGCGACGCAGTAAACGCCGTTGGTGTACTCGAGTACCCGTCCAATTTGCAAAAATGTCCTTGTGCTCCACAGCCGCACAGTCATATCTTTTGAGGCAGTAGCAATGAAGGAACCTTCGGAAGAGATGGCGAGCGAGTAGATCTGGTCAGTGTGACCGATGCAAGGTTGACCAATCTGTTGTCCTGTAGATGCATCCCAGAACTTGACTGTTTTGTCGTCTGATGCGGAGACAAGTTCCTGGCCATCTGGAGACCACACAACGCCGCGAACTGGATGGCTGCCGTTGATCTTTAGAAGAAGTTCAGCGTTATTGATGTGCCAAACACCGATGGTACAGTCCGATGATGCGGATGCTAATTGTAGCCCATCTGGACTGAATGCCACACTCAACACCAAATTATAATGACCCTCGAGTGTTGCGAGGACAGCGCCAGTCTTTGCGTCCCACACAACAACTGTTTTATCATCCGATCCGCTGGCAAGTCTCGTGCCATTGGGGGAGAAGCACACCGACCGCACCCGGCCTGTATGCTTCACCAACGGACTGAATACCTTCTGCATGCTCTCGACATCCCAGATGATGATGGTTTTATCATATCCACCGCTGGCGATTCGCAGGTCGTCTGGGGATACCGTGACTGAGTATAAACCTCCCTGGTGTCCTTCGAATGGCTTTCCCACCAATGTTCCCTGTTGCGCGTCCCATATTCGCAGGGCGCCATCCCATGAACCAGTGGCAACCCGTCGACCGTCATTGAAGAATGCAACTACATTCACATGTTTGGTGTGGCCACGCATCGTGTGGATTAGTTTCGACCTCCACTCAAAGTGAGATACGGGTTTCTTGCTATATCAACAATTACTCACATGTTGCATTGGTCGAGAACAGTCAGCGAGTCCGAGTCAGCAGCGCGATGACCGATGCACTTTTAGGAGTGCCTTTGTACTTGCGGATTGTTATATATGTCAGTAAGTACTATAGCACTGCCATTCTGCTTGTCTACCCAACTATGCGCGTTCTTGGACAGCCTTTAAGCGTGTATTTTTATTTCTATTCAAGTTCGTCACGGGCGCGACTCGGACCGGCGCAGACAACCACTGAGCGCTAGCGCAAGAACAACGTTACATCATATGGCGACTCTGACTCTGGCGAGCCTCTCGCCTAGTACGCGCGGAACAAGGTTCGCACAAGCAGTACGTTTTATATCGTGGTGTCGCCCATCAATGTCAATATTTCTTATAGGCCCTAGGTACACACTGTTGACATTTCTGCAGAAGATTCGATTCTCTTCCAGCGATGCCAGTCATGTAACTGTCTCAGATGAAGCGGTAGCCTCATTGATTACAGCTGCCTTCTATAATCGCCAACCTTTTGGCTCGTGTGGTATTCCAAAGTCAGCAAAGGTTAAATAGAGCTTCGTTGGTATACAAGTGCTGATGTGGCTGTCAACGCAGACAATCACTCCCCCTCTGCTGTTCATTTTGATCCCGACAGTGGTGTCGTGGATTACAGACGAGCACAACTCGATGATGAGGTAAGGGCGTCTGCGGTGACTCAGGCGCTTGTTCGCCGACCGTGGTATCAACAGCTGCTACACTACCCGCAGTGTGCTATGGGAGAAGGAGGTTGGGAAAGCAGAGTATTTTGAGCAGGTGAGGTGAGGGGCTGGGTCCATCAACTTCAACATCCATACTTACCTGCCTGAGTTGCCAGCAACCGAGCTTGCAGGCTGGTGTCAGGATAGCCTCTATCCACTGACGAGCAGCCGATTCCTTCGCGTTCCTCCTGGGCATGGAAGATTGTGAGCAGGTCCCTGCTGATGTTGTCATGCTATCGACTTCTGATCCAAATGGACTGTACTATCTTGAACCAAGAACCTTGATGCTGACACGAACCTCAAGCTATGGAAGGCACTGCAGGGTACCTCACCCCTCAGCTCAGAAAAAGACATTGAAAGTTCGTGTTCGTCCTCGACCCGGAACCTCCGTACCAGAACCTGTACAAATATATAATGGAGTTACGGTACACCGATTCTTTAATGGAAGAAAGGGAGTCACTATCAACGAGCTGCTCCTTTGTGGCAGCACGGGGTTTATTTAAGCCTTTGATGGTGCGCTAGAACCTGTGGCCTGATTACTTAGAAGTTGAATCAGGATACTAATGTCCTGCGATGTACTTACTCGCAATAAGGGAGAATGTTTTGTCTTCCGAATCTCGTGTTAGACGCGAGTACTTGTGATCGACGGGTCAATCACAATCAAATTGTTCAAATTTCACGAAACCAGTCCACAATTCAAACATCTCCAGCGCGCAACAAACTCTGCAAGTAATCAAACGGGAGCGTCACTATAAATTCACTCTACTATAACTAATGAAGGGATATATGTTCAAAGGAATGTATGTATCAGTGTAATAAAAGAAAGGGATGGATGGATGGAGGCATGTCTAAAATCCAACACCTTTGGTGATAGCGTCGATCAGGATATTGTTGTAATCACCACCCGTCTCCCACATTGCGAAACCGCGCAGTCCAGCGTCTTTAATATATTTACCCTTGGCATCAAACGACTTGGCATTGTCGAAGGAGATCATAACTTGGGATGTTTCATTGTACACGTACGGCTGTAAGCAACAAAGTGAGCACACCTTCATGCATGAACAAGATGTAAATTCGTATTACCGTTTGACTGCATTTGTCATATCTGTAGTGAATGTCTCCAACAGGTTTACCTTCCTCGGTAAGGAAACCGTTGTCGATGAGAGCCCAGAATCTGAATGTACCACCCGATGGCTGGAATACGCCACAAACATCGGGGCCACTAGTGTTATCCCATACATCACCCAAGGGTTTGTTGGAGGCGTTGAAAGTGGGATATGCATCCAACTTCTTTGCGTCTGACCCAAAGGCGTCAGCGGGCGTAACATTGAAGGAGTGGCCGTAGGCAGCAACGCCGAGCACAAGTTTTTCAACAGGTATGCCCGCATCGCTCCAAGCCTTGACTCCAGAGACCGCAGAGCCCTGCTGATTGGCGGCTGTAGCGCAGGTGTCGTTCAAAGGTGCATTGGGCCCAACAGTCGAGTCCCAAGAGCCCCAAACGTCGTAATTCATCAAGACGATGTAGTCGAAGACCTTTGCGAAGCCGGAGACGTCAGTTGAAGGAGTTCCGCTAGCGTCCATGAAGGGGGTAAGAGATACAGCAGCTGAGACGGTGAGTTTTGCGCCGACTGGGTCAAGTCGAAACTCCTGGAGGAATGCGAGGAAATTGGCCGTGTCGTCCTTGCTAATCGTGTTGCAGCCAACTCCCTGACGGTTGGGGTACTCCCAGCTATAAAAAAGGGCAGCTGAAGTTGGCACATAAGTAAGAGTCACAGAAATAAACTTACTCGAACTGGACACCATCGACGTTGTATTGAGAGGCGAAATCTGACACTGTCTTGACGAATGCCGTCCGGTTTGCAGAGGTCGCGATGTTAGATGAGAAATAAAGACTTCCAGTCCAGCCTCCGATAGCAATGTGGGCTTCAACACCCTATACTTGCATTAGATTTCAATTATGAGCAATGAGCTCTCCTTTGCTCACATTTTCATGGGCCGTCGAAACGAACTCGGGAAGCAGATCGCCATCAGAGCCGTCCAAGCTGAGACTGTCGACGCTTGAAGTAGGGATTCTAAGAGAATGTATTGCGTCAGTCAAAGCAATTTGGTGACGGAGGAACTCCAGTCTTACGCAAATGAGTAGTAAATTGTATTGTATTTCTCCCAGTTGATTGAGGACAGCGGGAATCCTTCAGTGGCGTGCCAGCCTGCATACCAAGTTGCTGCGATGGGGGAGGTGGAGCTGGCAACGGGTATTTTGGCACATACAGCCGACAGGGCGAATAGAGGTAATATTGCAAAGATGGATAACATACTTGAGAGAGTGAAGGATTAAGAGGATTGCGATCATGGTGACTCGCAGCACTTCTTATACCTCTCCCATCCGAGCCACATTCAAAATCAGTTTGCCCGCTGGCTAATTTATTTCGAAATCCGGGCATCAATGATCTGGTGGTCAACAGTTTCTGCTGTTAGCGATCACAGTTCACGGTACCACCGATCATCATTGGTTTTGGTCACGAGGATAATTATTTAAACAGAAAATTGTCAGACTGTCACTAATCAGACGATCGGTCAATCTTAAAGCTACTTACAATATTGTTTGCAAAATGCCGTCACCATCTCTTAGTATACTGCGACTCTCCTTCAAACAGGACGTGGTCAGACGTCCCGCTCCCGTTGATGTACTGCATACAAGTAATATCAGTCTGCTTGATACCAGACTACGGGAATCGAAAGATCCTTGACTTGTTTGAGCAGATCGATAGTGATTTTGTCCAACACAGGCAAATATTCAACCAAAGCTGCGAACATCGCAACATACGACTGAGATTAGCGGATGTTATTATACTCACTACCGATTCGGTTGTGTAACGGGTTTCAGAGTCTTGATGCTCCAGGTTGTCCGATGGGTGGACTGAAGCCAATGGCTCGTTCTGCTGTATGTACCATTTCAGAACCCGCGAGACCATAATGAGTTGCGGAAAAGACAGAAAATGATTCTTTGTCATCATGTAAGAAGGTCGGAGATGCAATCTGCGTGAGACTCTGTGTGAAAGCAATGAATTTTCTCCGTCTCTAGCTACTCTGCCTCAATGATCTTGCACACGCCCTCAAGGCCTCACATCTTGGGATCATACATTTTGCGAGTGTTAAACTTCACGATTAGGAAATTCGAAACAGCAGAGAATAGCCAGATCAGAAGCCTTCGCTGCAAACTCTATCAGAAATGTAGATACAAGTTATCAACATAAGTACATGTGGTCGAAGAGTCGGCAACGATAGAGGTAAGTGAGACGCCGAAGATCGTGCACACCGAAACCTAGACGCGGTAGGTCGTGGTGCAGCTGATATATCGCCATAGTAATGACAATTCAAATTAATGCCGGGGTGGATTGCAATCGATAGTTCACATCAGTTCACATCCCATCATCTCCCCGGGCCTTCGCACAAACCGAGGATGTGGAACAAAAGGAAAGATCACACACATACATTATACATACCATACGAACGTCGGACAAGCAGTTTCAGACAGGTGCATGGAATGTTGCGCGCTATTTTCCTGTGAAGTGAACTCAAACAAAACTGAAGCGCTGAGGGAATAGAGACTCGATGAGTTTGTTTGATCCGTTGATGGCTATTAAGGTTCCCGCTACTTACGTAATGCTAGTTGCGTTGAGGGATGACGTGGACTGGCGAAAGAGGGTAAAGGACCGCAGAGCTGACGCAGACCACACACGGGAAAATGGTGGCATTCCGAACGTGGCGGTCAACACGTCTGTCGGCTTCAAGCTTATCTCTGGGCTTACCATGTAGAATCTAGATTCACCCACAGATAGGCTTGAAGCTACTGTTTCGCAGGAACGATGTATCAATTACATCGTACTGCTGCCTCCAAGCTTTGAAATGGGGCAACGCAGCCCCCAGAATCAAGTTCCGGTAGTCTCATTTGAACTGTCTTTCGAGTTCTTCCAATCTGACTATACGGGAGAATAGTAACTTTATCTGACATCCTCAGGGATCCCGCCAGTACATGAAGTGAACTTCAGCGCCAACTCCTTACTGTACTCTCCCACCGCTCCCATCACCACCTATTGATGTCATTTCTCCTAAATTTGTTTACTTATCACTGTCTTCGATCGAGGCCTCCAGATCTTATACGTCAATCTATCCTGCAACGCTGCGATGGGTACCCCTCCTAAACAATGTTCTGTCTATGGGTCAGCTCTCAATGATCCAGACGTGCCATGTACCAATCAACCTGGATAGCATGGCGCGATTACACCTCTACTTATCGATTAGTCCCATTGCCTTTCGCATATCCTCATTCAATGAGTGTCAGGTTGGATGGCACTGAGCCACGTCATACTTCGTATGTCATTAAGTAACAAAGGCTACTGGACTCGACCTACAGCAGCTCATTTAGCTAACCATGCCCTCCCGTATTCAAAGCAGTATCGACCAGGACATCCATGCTTACCCCCATGGCTACCAATCAACGAGTTTGGAGGATTCCTTCGCGATTACATATAATGGATGGTCGATAGATCACGCTAGGAAAGGACGCTATGGAATGAACTAGAGGTGGGCGGCATTGTACTGCCAAGGGACAACTTGCTGACGACATCTAATGCAGGGGGACTGCTGAGCGACTCTCAGGGTACGGAAGGTACTATAAAATTCCCTCAACTCAAACATCTACAAGTCTTCATTCATTTTTGGTTCATAACCCCCGCACCAAAACTTGTGCATATATGAGGTTCTGCGATGCACAGATGTTGCTATGGACGAACACATCTGCTCCGTTTACATAGTACCGTATCGATCATTGGACTGGATCAATATGTCCTCGTCATCTTGGCCTTGTCATCTTCATCCCTCTGTCAGACAACTTACTCTCGATGTATTGTATAATGACAGATGAATTGACCCCTTGGCGGACTCGGGACGACTGTAGCAGTTGCTGCCCTTTGCAGCAAAGACATGCGTCCGAATGGAACGTGCTCCGCTGTGCACCTGAACAGTCTTTGTTGCTGGCCTGGCTTCCACCACTTGGGTCCTCGTCGTCGGGTCATCGATCTGATCAACAATCAACAGCTTCATTCCGGTCAGCGGCGAGTTCTTTTGCAACTGTATTTATGAACGGGCTGGTGCTCCTCTTCAGCAATGGCACGTTTCGAGCAACGGTCGTTTCTCCGTTATGTTCACACTGAACGAGTCTCACTTGTGGCGTTCCTTGGGCGTTCATCCTAACTGTCGTTTACTTAGCCTCTCGGTTTACTCTCAAGTTCTCTCACCGAGATGTGAATATGAGAAGATAATCTCTGGGTATTTGTCTCCGCAAGGAATTGAAGAACAATCGTGTCGCTGACCTTACCTTGACACTGGTACCGATGTTCCGCAAATTTCGTGCTTGAGCGTAGAATTGACTCTGTGGCAAGGAGACATGTAACATTGAAGTAAAAACATTACACTTCTTTACGTAGTAGACAGACGAAATTGAAGAATCCTTAGACATTTGTTCCACCGAATTGACTGCTCAACTTGAGTCGGTAGGCATCTCCAGTACAATGACATGCGACGTATCTATAATCTTGGCAACATACCGCAAGGGTCCGACCAACTTCGCAAGTATCAGTGAGACTGCAATCAGATATCATTATATATAGATCAAAAACCAGAACTAGTAGAACTGGACAACAAGTCGAACTCATCGTCAATCACTTCGACAACTCTCTCGGTCGAAGGACGATCCTGATCTTTTTCTGACCAACACTTCTCAATAAAATACCAATGCTTGTCAGAAACCCCGGGATATCGTGATCGGGAGGGTTTCACCCTGGAGTATATTGATATAGCAACGGCTGCATCACCTGGTAAGTAATAATATGGAATTTTGCTCGTGAGAACCTAAAAGGAGGGGTAATGATCTCATAATGGAGATTGAAAATTTTGTAGACATACCTGTAGCATAACCCCGCCAAAGGAATAGATGTCACTATACTTGCTTGGTCGTACTGGCAAGTCATCTTCCGCCTGTCCAATCAGCTCAGGAGCCAACCATCGAAAGTTTCCATGAAATGCCGAACTCCAAGAAGCAGCAGAGGCGGTGATGACCTCGGAGTACACGAGAGAAAGGCCAAAGTCGGCCAGACAAGCAGTGCCGTCACCATGAATGAGTACATTTGGCTACATTGACATATGAGTGGAGTTGTTAAAACCATCAAGGACGGTCAAACTTACCCCAGTCAAGTCACCATGGATGACATGGTTGCTGTGAACTGCCATGGAAGAGTTATAGCTCTAGTTTAGGGTATTGGGACTGATACGTACGATATTTAAGGCCAAACACGATATCTCTAAGCTAACATTGCTATCAGCATGTTTCGACATGTAGTAGAAGAAATACCTGCAATCTGAAATCGCCTAACGAAGGTGATTGTTGCGTCCTCGTGCTCCAAGTAGGTCGTCAGATTTCCTTTCTCTGCCCAGGGGCAGACTATCGCCATAAGTAGGCCGAAACCATGTGTATAACCGTACACGGGTAGAATATTTGGATGCTTAAGTCCCGCACATGTTTTGAGTTCACGTTGTATCCTCTGCAGACGGTGGCAGTAAGCTTAGGCGTAGCTAATGAATGCAGATCTTCATTATGACACTCACTTTGGTTTTTTTCTCCATTCCTTCACCAAGTTGATCAGATTCATACACGAGCAAAGCTTTCACTGCGACCTGCGAAAACACAACTTCAATGCAATACATAGGGGAAATGCAACCAAACGAACGTCGGTCTGTCCCCCATCCGTTGTGTAGATACATTTCCATACCTCCCCAAACCCGCCACGGGCAACGGGATAGTCTCCTAACTTGGTGATCGATTTCGTGATGTCTTGGAGCATTGCTTTAGGAGAGATCTCCTTGGCTTCCTGAAGCATATCCTTGATAGACCAGATGTAAAGCGTCGGCGGCGACACCCCGAATCCATGTGCAAGCAGTTCTCCATTTGGAGAAATTGCGACGCAAAACACGCTATGGGCGTATTTGATTGGCTGCACTATCTCCTGGTAGGTATTTGTACTCCACATTCGCGCAGAGCCCTCACGAGAGGCAGAGGCAATGAAGGAGCCATCGGAAGAAATGGCGAGTGAGTTGATCACGTTAGTGTGACCAGTGCAAGGTTGACCGATCGTGTGTCCAGTAGATGCGTCCCAGAACTTGACTGTTTTGTCGTCTGATGCGGAGATAAGTTGCTGGCTGTCTGGGGACCACACAACACTTCTAACCCAATGTTCGTGAGCGTTGATATCGAGAAGAAGCTCAGCGTTATTGGTGTCCCAAATCCGGATGGTATGGTCCGTTGATCCGGAAGCTAATTTCAAGCCATCTGGGCTGAATGCCACACTCATCACCCAATTACGATGGCCCTCGAGTGTTGCGACGATAGCGCCAGTCACCGCATCCCATACAACAACAGTATGGTCACGCGAGCCGCTGGCGAGTCTCTTCCCATCGGGGGAGAAGCATACCGAGCGCACATCGCCTGTATGCTTCACCAGCGGACCGAGTACCTTCTCATTGCTTTCGACATCCCAGATGATGCTGGTATGATCCATTCCACCGGTGGCAATTTGACTGTCGTCTGGGGATACGGCAACTGAGAATACGGTGCCCCGGTGACCCTTGAATGCCTCTCCTATTAATGTTCCCTTTTGCACGTCCCATATAAACGCAGCTATTGAACAAGTGACAACCCGACGATTGTCATTGAAGAATGCGACTGATTGCACCCAGTCAACGTGGCCTCGTATCTTCTGGAGTGGTCTCGACCTTCATCTTACAAGTAAGCTCCGGGTATCTTGTTATATCATGTACTACTCACATGTTCACGTTGGTCGAGACACGGACAGGCTTCGGTCAGTAGCAACGATAATGGACACACCTTGAGAGTGATGCTTTACACTGATGGATCGTTATATATGTCAGTAGCGCTGCCTGTTTTCCCATGGTACGCTGCTCATTGTGCCTGTTTCGTTTTCTTTGTTTTAGCTCTGTTACCACGCTGCTTCAGCGTGGATTTTCATTTCTATTCTTCGTCGCGAGTTCTCAGAGAAGCGTTTGAGCACCGACGATAGCTCTGTGCAATGAACGCGCTGCAGTACGCAAATGCTAGACCGTATCGGAAAGCACGCCTTGCGCTCAAACACGCCCTTCTCGATTTCGATCCGTCTTGCATGACTATTCGTAAGGCATGCTTTTTGGCATAGCTAAGACGCTGATCACCTGCCAGTGATCCTAAATTGTTAAGTCTTGTACTATATCCACCGGCAATCACCTCTTAATCGACGCGTGTGACCGAGGTCGACATTACCGTGACATGTGGTTCATTCACTTCCGCCATTGCGTCATCACCGGTCAGGCATCCCCAGCAGCTGCACCACACTTGACTTATCAATATCTTCATAACCAGATCACGCGCAGTCTTGTCGTGAATCAGAGGTAGAAATTCCTCGGTGAACCGTTACTTAGGTCACATCTCAGAGCGGAAGGATGAAGGTTGCAAGGAATGCGTATCATGGTGTGAATTGCAGTTGCGATTCCTGCTTTCGTCTCAATGGTTGTTCCACCCATTAAGATATCTCCGGGATCAGCATTGAGAATTTTCATACACGTGTTGAGTCGGTGCGTCAGTTGGTTCGGACGACATTACCCTCGCATGTCCTGAGATCGATGTGCTTCAGGGATTGTTGAAAGTCAACCTGTGGTGTGCGGTAGCACCACGAAGGAGGAGGCGAAATGTCTGGTGGGTAGTTCTTCACAGGGATTTCAAAACCGTTAACAGCATTGGAACAGGAACATGGATTCAACGAGATGAGAACCTGGACAAAAACGACCTGTGACCAGGGGCGGCGGCCACGACACCTAGAAGAATGTCTAGTCATTATCGACATGCTTCCAGGTGACGCCACTGCGATATCGATGGTTTTTATTCCAGTGTCTGATACAGGGTGGTCGCTCGGTTGGGAGGCATGGACACAGACGGTGTTGAAAACAAGGACCCGCACGTATCCTACGCTGCGAAATAATCACCTGAAGACCACTGTTATAGAACGAATCTATTTCACCAGTAAGTACAGTTCAGTGTGGAATCGTGGCTTTTTGTTGGTGATACAGTGAACATACGAAATCTACAGCGTAAGCGGCTGTACATCTTATGTCAGACAGGAACCATATCTATGGAAAGCCGGACCACCACGCTCTATTGGTATTATGCATATAAGTAATAGCGCAATAAACAAGCGGCAAGCTTCTGCTCACTACAAGCTTGCTGATCAGTCCTGAAGTCTACCTTTTCATGGTCGACATATATCTTGTTTGGATCCCAACCAGCTGACAGAGCGGAGTAGGGGTTGTTGAAAGAAGACTCGCATCTTTGGAAAGGTCTCTCCCCGAATGGCATCCCGTGTCCTGTTAGACTGCATGGTCACTTGGATGATGGTATCATGGTTCCGGGACGAAAGCGAGAGGTGAGAAAGAGAAAGCAAACCTTCAATGCCACCCGGCCTGGTAGGGATAGCTATCCAGGTCGACGGTCAATCGAATTGGCTCCGGCGGCATCTCCTTACACTTGTAGATCATCATAGCTCTGGGACACATGAAAGTCAACTTGTTGCGGACGGTAACACCGCGAAAGAGGGAACGAAATGTACTACAAGTAGTTCTACGTTCAACGTTCAACTGCCAATGCCACTTAACCCTGAACGACGGAGCGGTCAGTGATTGGTTGGCACAAACGGAGACGGGAAGGGAGAGAAGAACCGAAATAGGACTTACTAATCAGCAGGTCCTAGGTGACGTAGGCGCCTATAGAGAAGACGACATTATCAGAGGGTTTTGCACACTGACAAGCCGGGATAGGGCTCACATCAAAAAATTCCTCATCGTTGTCCTCAATTTCATCGCCCACTCTGTTCCCTTCGATCTCAGACTGCGTTTGGTTGAATTCGAAGGTTGCAGGCAGCTGTGGAGAAGAGTTTGAGTGAGGATAAATATGAATGGGAAAACTGCTGACATCGCGTAAGTCAGGGCCAAACTGCAAAGGTGGCAACGTGAATTCACGGGGCCGCGGCGAGGCAGAAGGGCACACCTGCATGGCATTGTGAGTGAGATCCTCCAGACACACATCTGCGATGAAAAGAAGGACTTACGTCTAAAGGAGGATCCCGAATCTTCTGGTGGAGTGAGGTGCTATGCAAGAGAGTAGGGAATAAACTCTTACACTAACAACGATATGGGTCGGTTGTTGCTCTACCTCTAGCTTTTCCTTCTGCCTCTCCTGCTCATTGTGTCGTCTGAGCGTCTCCCCGATACACCACAGATACACCACCCCATCCTGACCACTACTTGCAAGCAGTGCTCCATCGGGAGAAATTGCGACACAGTAAACCCAGCTGGGATGCTCTAGTGCCTGACTTATCTGCTGGTGAGTCTTTGTGCTCCACAACCGCACAGTCTTGTCGTTCAATTCGGAGGCAGCAGTTGCAATGAAGGAGCCATCAGAAGAGATGGCATGTGAGTTGATACGGCCAATATGACCCGTGTAAGGCTCTCCGATTTGCAATCCAGAAGACGAGTCCCATGACTTGACTGTTTTGTCCTTCGATGCGGAGACAAGTTGCTGGCCATCTGGCGACCACGCGACACTTCGAACGAGACTTTGGTGACCGTTGATCTTGTGAATAAGCTCAGCGTTATCGATGCGCCAAACCAGGATCTTGTCCCATGATCCACAGGCTAAATTCAACGCATCTGGGCTGAATGCCACACTCAGCACCCCACTCGGATGACCCTCAAAAGTTGCGAGGGCAGCGCGAGTCTCCGCATTCCATACCACAGCAGTTCTATCATCCGACCCGCTTGCGAGTCTCTTGCCATCGGGAGAGAAGCACACCGACCTCACCACGTCTGTATGCTTCACCAACTTGACCTTCCGATTGCTTTCAACGTCCCAGATGATGATGATTTTATCCTTTCCTCCACTGACAACCTGCCTGTCGTCAGGGGATACAGCGACTGAGCATACGCGGCCTTGATGTCCCTGGAATGGCTTTCCTACTGATGCTCCCTTCTGGATATCCCAGATTCGCACGGTTGAATCCAATGAGCCAGTGACGACCCGACGACCATCATTGAAGAATGCGACTTCATTCACCTCTTTGATGTGACCGTGCATCGCTTTGGATGGTTTCGACCTCCCTCTCACAGGTGAGTTACATGTGTCTCGCTTCTAGTATCAAGCTGCACTCACATGTCGCATTGGTCTAGACCTAGGGATAGGCAGTAAGCAGCACTGGAT
Source organism: Rhizopogon rudus (assembly GCA_002995055.1). Taxonomy (NCBI): domain Eukaryota; kingdom Fungi; phylum Basidiomycota; class Agaricomycetes; order Boletales; family Rhizopogonaceae; genus Rhizopogon; species Rhizopogon rudus. The sequence continues at coordinate 20,954 of PVYE01000937.1, read as the reverse complement.
GAACCTGAGGGATGCATCTTCACGAGCGCCTGTGTGTCCTGTGGATCGTTATAATGTCAGTAGCGCCGCTTGTCTACCCATAACCCTGCCTGTTTCGGTTCTTTTAGATCCATGCCACGCTGCTTCGCTACAGCGTATTTCATTTCTATTCTTCGCCGCGAGCTCCCCAATCAAGCGCTCAAGCTTCAACGAGTCACTTTTGTACCTGTAACGCGCTGCAAAACGCTATGCTAGATCGTATCGCATTTACAGTCTGGGACAACTGACGTTCAAGATATGGCCTTCTCTATTTTACGCTAACCGCCTTGTGCTGACCACCCGATGTTTATCGCTAACTCTTGTACCATATCCACCAGTAAATCCACTCATGCTGACCTCTTATTTGACTTATATGGCCGACGTCCACATTACATAGGTCACTATCCTGTATGACAACGTGTCTTCTGCCATGGCGTTATTACCAGTCGGGCATCTACGTGAAATCCCTCGTATGAGCGACCGAAAGGTGGAGTGATGAAGGTTGTGAGAATGTGTGTCATAGTTTGAATACTTATCTGGGCGTGCTAAACTCATCAAGATATCAGGATACATCATGCAGGTAAACATGGTTTGCACTGACCAATTGAACCGGGGATCGCGAGCGTAACTCGTTAATTTACTTGTTGCAAGGGGTTAGATTATCTTACACGTGTTAGATGAGCGCTACTCTATCTGACGCTCGTAGAAGCCCAGCGCAACGATATGGCAAGATGAAACCCTCCATATGTATATGTTAAACTCAAATGCCCAGTCTACGACTTTCTACACTGTTGTGCAAGCGCCGGAGCTAATAACGACTATAAGGTCTGCCATACATAGTCAAATATGAAATTCCCGAACGAGCCCGGATTCATATATTAGCAGCACAAGCGTTCTACTTATCCACCTCGAGATTCACATCAGATGCCATCAGCCGTCATACAGCCGACTGCAGCGCACACCGCAACCGTCATCTTTGCTCATGTGCGCTCACAATACCAGCTCTCAAGCTCGCTGAAGACAATAATATGCTGATCGTAATCTCATTTTTCAGGGTCTCGGCGACGAGGGAGAAAGTTGGCGCGAAGCAATAAGCGGCGAATATGAGAACTACAGAAAACCTGATGAACTGGCTATCCCCGCCCGCCTTCCCCATGTTAAATGGGTGTTCCCCGATGCGCCCCGGCAAAAAGTCACAGCAAACTTCGGCGCTCAGATGCCTTCGTAGTTTGATGTGTTTAATATACCCGTCCAACCGGGGCAGAACTTGGACGACGTACCCGAGGATGACGAGGGCATGAGGAATAGCATCCAGATTATAGATGACTTGATTGACGCGGAAGTGAAGGCTGGAATACCAGAAAGTCCATTGTAGTAGGCGGATTCAGTCAAGGAGGAGTCCTATCTCTCGTGACAGGCTTGGGTGGTAATGACTGGAGAACGAAGAGCACAGGGGACGAGAGGAAGCTAGCTGGTGTAGCCGTGCTGAGTGGTCGGATTCCACTCAAAGATAAGTTCAAGTCGGTCAGTGGTAATACATCCTCATGATCCGTATGATAACGATGAACGATGTGACAGAGGATCTCTCCGCACGCCATATCTGTCCCAGTATTCTGGGGACACGGAACAGCAGATGCAGTGGTACATTATAGAGTAGCGGAGTTGTCAGTTGAATTTCTTCAGCATCAACTCGGTATTAGTGTCCATGACCAAGTCGGCGCTCCGGGAATCAACCTTCGCGCATACGAACGGATGGGTCATACTTCATGCAAGCAAGAGATGGATGATTTGGCAGCGTTCTTGGAAAGCGTCATACCAAAGGTATGGTTAGATTGGTCCCATCGATCAATGACCGCTCACGGTTTGTAGTAGACGCGTAATCTATAAAGCCAACAATGTTACATAGAAGAGGATAAGATAGAAGATCCAACCTCTCCTTCCCTTGAGATGGTGTCTTTACCACTTACTTTTGTAAATAACGGCCTGGATTTATCGATAACAAGGAGCCTGATACGTACACTCACATCCTAACTTCCACACATCAAGTCCGTCCCCCCAGTGCGCCTGAGCGCACGATCGCCTCATGGAAGGATATCCTAGGAGGTAAAACTTGAGCAGGCTTGACTACTTCCACGAGTTTTGAAGTACATATTCACTGGAATATCAAAAAGTGCAAATGATGAAAATTCGTCCGAAATACCTGTGGCATAATACCACAGAAAGAATATGTATCGCTCTGTTTGGTTGGACGTACTGGCAAGTCATCATCCAGCTGTCCAAGCAGCTCAGGAGCCAACCATGGAAAGTCCCCGTGAAAGATCAAAGTCCAGGAAGCTGCATAACCTCGGGGTACATCAGGGAAAGGCTGAAGTCGGCGAGACAAGCAGTGCCCGTCACCTGTTGCCCATATAGGCTGAATAATGTTACAACGATGGCGTGTTGAAGGAACTTGAAGTGGAAGCAAACTATCAACAGTACCGGTGAGGCACGCCTTAGGAATGCCGCTTTGTGCTCCGTGGATTCGTTATATATTTCAGCAGCTCCAGGCTGTGTCAATTTTGAGGTTCTCTTACGCGGTTGTGGTGTGGCACTTCTCAGTTCCATGTACATATGTAGTACATGTACTAATGATGAAATCAAACATGCGAGTGAACAATACTGTTCATTTTTACACACGTTTTGTACAATTACGGCACAACGGCGCATTCGTCCCAGAAGCATGACACTTTATCAGCGCCAAGAGCCATTCACATTCAATCACCCTGTCACGGCTGATATCGCTGCCTTCGGAACAGGACGTAGCAGTTTGACTACAGGACTGTTCTCTTTGCTACCAATAATCAAGGTATGGATATAGGTTGACCCTTGAACGTTCTTAACCGCCGCTCAGCGCTTTTAAATCAGCTAGTTCAAGTCTCGTACCACCGGCAGCTGCAGGACTACAAAAAAAAGCGATATCGTTAAATCAGCTGGATGAGTTCTATCTGAGTTTATTACTTTCTCGATTACCTGCAGATCCATCCTCATCAAAGCATGCCTTCCTTCCTGATATTCGAATATTCGGATGCTCTAGGACCATGAGGGAGTTAGCCGCCGGTGCAATTCATCAAAACGAGGTTTACTTCCGTGACGTGGCCCTTGAGAGTCGTTTCAGGGATATGAGATGAGTGTATGCGGAGACAACGGAAAGTATTTCATCGCGATGCTTTGATGGTCGATTGGCTTGGATGTGGAGGTTTCATGCAGAGTGCCAAACATCCACCCCCAGAATGTTTCCGAGGAGTCACTCTTTCAACTATCGCCATGGCAAGCCTTATGGTACTACTACAGAATGTCGTAAACTTGGTAGGCAGAATCTCACGAGAACACAATGAGTTTCAGGAGTCTTCATCATATCGCCGCACTAGATCATTATCATTATATCGAGCGTAATGCTAGCCCTTCCTGGTGTAATCTTATTTTCTTGCATGGACAAGGCGTTGCTGTTCAGACACTTATCAACACGCGTTCCTTGCAACTGTCATTGTTCGACTTTTCTTAGGTAACGGTTTACAGGAGGTTTTCCCACCTCTTCAATTCATGTTCTGATTCCTGTAATGGCTGCGCATGACCCATCTGTGAAAATAGATAATAGATTGGTCAAGTGCAACTGTAGCACGGCTACTGAAGAGCGTCATAGTTGAAAAGGAGCCATGTATGCAGATGCCAATCGATTGGCGCGCGATGATAGTGGAAGAGAGGGGAACGGGACTTTGCGAGGGTATACATAGCACTAATAGGGCACAATGGAGTCGGTGATAAGTTAGGGTCGAGTAGTCAGCGCATTGTGGGGTCTTGATGAGATGAAGAAGCTGTGCAAGAATTGTCGTGACGTACATTGTTACATTGTACGCGTGTGTGAAATCGAAAAGGCTGTCTCCGACACCAAGTCATGCAGTCCTACAGTGCGTTCATTACGCAGAGCTGAGTGGTTGGTGATACGTGATGAGCGCTTGCCTAGAGGGGTCGACGGAGTAACGTGCCGTAAAGTTCAAGAAGTTACGAAATAGCCCACCTGCAACGAGTAGGGTTGTGGGAAGGCAAGAGCGCTAACTGACATATATTAGGTTCCACGAGCATAATACTGCACTCTCAAGTTTGTGTGCTTCATCGGGTGCTGCTGATTGCCTATCAGCCCGTATGAACCAATGCGACATGTGAGTAGTGCCTAATGTTGTGGCAAACAACGCGCATCTTACAACGAGAGGCAGGTCAGATAAACATCATACGATACGAGTGAACGGAGTCGCGTTCTTCCACGACGGTCGTAGAATCGTCACTTGTTCAGGGGATGGAACTCTGCGAATATGGGATGTCGAAAAGGGAGACATGCTAGGAGAACCATTCGAAGGACACGAGGGGACTGTGTACTCAGTTGCCATATCCCCGGACGGGAAGCGAATCGCTAGCGGGGGGCGGGATTTTACCATCATCATCTGGGACGTTGAGAGCAAGCAGAAGGTATTGGATCCACTGGTGCAGCATAGGGGCGAGGTGTGCAAGCTGTGCTTCTCCCCAAACGGCAAGAGACTCGCCAGCGGGGCGGGCGACAGAACGGCAATTATATGGGATGCAGAGGTTGGCACCGCCCTCCTCACACTTATTCATGATGGTATGGTGTTTGATGTGGCATTCAGCCCAGATGGCCTAAAATTAGCCACCGGATCAATGGACCGCACCGTCCGTATTTGGCAGGCCGATAGCGGCGAGGAGCTTCACCAGATCAAAGGTCACCGAGATTGGGTTATAGGCGTAGCCTGGTTTCCTGACGGCCACCAACTCGTCTCCACATCAAACGACAAAACAATCAAGTTCTGGGATCCGTCGACCGGACGCGAGATCGGTCAGCCTTGCACTGGTCACACCAACCTCGTCAACGCGCTCGCCATCTCTTTTGATGGCTCCTTCGTTGCTACTGTCTCTATGGACAAGACTGTGCGACTGTGGGACACAAAGACGCATCAGCAGATGGGACAAGTATTCGTACACCTCGCCCATCCTGAGTGTGTCGCGATTTCTCCTGATAGAGCACTCCTCGCAAGTGGAGACCTCGGTCACAGTGTTCGAATCTGGTCTACCAAGAACATAATTCAGCGATACGACGCGCAGGATGAGCAGACGGAGGCAGAGAAATTAGGCCACCTCATTGGTAATGTAAGCATTCAATTCTACCTAATGTTGTGAAGTGTCTTATTCTCCACGCAGCTATACAATAATACATCGCCTACGCCTCCTTCAGAGGTGAGTGTCATTACTCACAACGACGCGCAGGTACGCTTCTTCTTCCCTGTCTTAGTGTGAATTCACCTTCCTGCCTGTTTAGCTCAGCCACGACTTCCGAAACTTGAATGTGTCATCCCCAAGTGGTGACGATACGGGCACTAGCACATCTCACGCTCACACAGACTCTAACGGCTTCTCTACGCACTCATTTATCGATGTTCGTTGTCGCCAGTAGATCTGTCAGGCATCGTCCTCACTCAAATTTCTCACCCAGGTACCCATCCGACCGTGGCCAGAGACGAAGGAATGGAAGGACAAAGTAAGAGACGAAGGTGAAGAAAGCGACGAGGATGAATATTCGATGTAAGTCCTATCCAAACTCCGTTCATCCTTCTCGTCTCTAGCGCAAAACCTTAGAGGGGCAATGTCGTCCTTACTCAAACTCCCCACTACAGGTACCTGCGACGCCGACAGAGACAAAGTAAGGAAAGCGCGCAGGAGACAAACAGGAGCAAAGCGACGAGGATCTTGTCCTCGCAGATGCAACTCCCTCTGCTCGTCTCCTCCCCTGCATCTGGTGTGCAAAGCCCGCCGTTGACTTCTTCTCTCCCTTCTCAGCCAGTGAGTCAAATGTCCGCTTGGTGCAAAAACCGGTGTTTGATCGCTTGCCTCGTTTTCCCAGCAAGAGCAACGTGATGGCCCGCCGTCATTTATGCAAGTGGAGTCGGATGTGAGCGTCTTACTCCAAGACCTTACAAATTTCATCACCAAGGTCGAAAAATATCCCGTAGCTCGTGGCGGGTTCGGGGAGATATGGAGATGTACCTATTCAACGGATCATGGACAGGTCACAGTTTGTGTTCAATGTTATTCCTATCCATCTATTTGAAGGCTATAATTTTGCAGGTGGCAGTGAAGTCATTGCTAATATACGCTTCTGATCAACTCAGTGAAGTAATGGAGAA